>JAUZNK010000352.1:0-22564 GCA_035046665.1 Euphysa ruthae
TTATTTTGATATAAATCAGAGATGCAATTTTTTGAACTTTGATTGGGATTTGAAAGAAGAAAATAGTTTCAGCTATTCAATAGTTTCAAATATAGTTGTAGTGACGGTATATGGAATTCAGCATTTGAACTATGTACTAAAACAACAGTTTTCTCTATTGGAAATATTTCTGGTTTTTACCTTAATTACCTTTATTATATATATCTAATATACATATGTTTTCATCAAATTTTTTTTCATATCGAAGTATTAAATTGATTTAAAATAAGATTTGGCATCTTTAAAAAGAAATCTCTTTTAATATAATGTCAGGCTGAAAGAAATCTTATATAATTGCAAAAGCTATATCTTTTGCCTTCATGCATTTTGTAGTTTACTGATCAACTTTATTATTTCAGATATCTTTTTTTATGCTCAGTTACACAATTTTATGTATTGATTCTAATATTCATACTCGCCTATTATTTTTAGATGGAAACCTCAGTTAGCTGAACTCACTAAGCTTCCTTTATTCTGTAAGGTAATGTTATTTAGATTATTTAGTGGTATATGCGAGGTATATGTCTAGTTGTTGTTGTTAGAAGAAACTCCAACGGAAATTCATTGATGTTTATGTTGTAGCAGATTTGTAAAATATTATCTTTTAGGTGGTATGTGGTAGCAACATGCTGTGTCATGTAGGTCATAACATCCTTGGTATGAATACAGTGCAACTTTACATGAAAATACCGGGCTGTAGGACCCCTGGTGAGTTTATTTATTTTGCATATAATGTTAACATAAAAATTTTTTCATTGTATTTTTCATTGTATTTTTTAACTGTGGTAAAAAGCTCTATGATGCATGTCTTTTGGACATGAAAGAGGTGATAGAAATGAGCATCAGAGGGTATATTTTAACATGTTGAGTCATAAATTATCTGAAAGAATTCCAAATAAAACAAAATTTTGCAGGTAGATGCTAAGAATATTTTTGAGAGAGAATAAAAATAAATAAACCTTTTGAAAATGCTCAATTTCGGTGTAAATTTCTGAATTTTCCGGAAGCCAGCATTTTCAAATTGAAAACAAGAATTTTTTTTTTTTTTTCATAAGAAAAAACTATACGTAAAATGTATGGTAATCGTTGAAAGAAATTTAAGTTGTGCTATGTATAGTTAGAAAGCTCTTTGCATATTTGAAAAAAAGTCCAGTCACATGTTGACCATCCTCAGATCTAAAACTTTATAAAGTGGAGAAAATACAGTAAACTTAAGTCTTTTTTTAAGGACACTAAATGCAATAAAATAAAAAGCATAATTTTATCTTATAAATTGTTTACTTTCTCTTTCGTATAAGTTGCAATAACTTTTTTTATTGTTATTGTTTTTTTTTTTATTGAAACAAAGCTGTAGAACTTTTTGGTTAATGTTGACAACATGTTCAACTTTCGTTATCTACTTCGTGATACTTCACTCAAACAAATAAATCCTTAATTTTGATACAAAGGAATGTACTAAGGAAATTGCTTCTTGGCTGGATGTTGGCATCGATACTTATATTCCTTCTTGTAAGTAGCAAGTGAAACAACATTCGAGCCTATGGTTTTCTCCACTTGGCATTCGATAAGGTGTGTCTCGATAAGATTGAAGTCATATGGTATCTAGTGAAGTTTTGAATATCATTATGTCTTTTTTGTCAGGCAGTGAAATTAAGGGGGTTGTCGATGGCTACTCTTCGAACTGTTACTCTGTAAATTCTGGTGTCTCTAAAGGTTCTGCTCTGGGACCTACTTTTCTAATTTTCTTTAAAGATTTGCTTGATGGTATTCTTTGTAAGCTTGATATATATTTGGGATTGATACTACTTTCTACTCATCCTTAAGGAAGACAAACAATGCTTTTGATAAGGTTGGAATGACCGCTTATTTTGAAGATGATCTTCGCACTGTTGCTGAATTTGGTGAGAAATGGCTGAGGTATCGTTCAATGCTTTAAAATCGAAGCCTTTTTTCATTACCCACTTTTGGTACCTTTCCTTCAATCTTTTCTGATGAATGGTAGTGAACTCACTGAATCTAAGCAGATTCGATTATTAGGCCTAACATTCTCAAATAAATTTTCTAGGAATTCTTACATTCAATCTGCTGTCATTGAAACGTTGGATTTAGGGTGCAGCCCTTTCTTCCACCCAAGAGTATACTTTACATCTATAAGGCCATAATTTCACCATATATTGAATTTTACTGCTGTCTTTGAGTGGGAACCTCTGCTGTATGTCTACATCTATTTTACCGAATTAAGAAACGTATACTCAACCTTGTTGGTCTTGATCATTGCTCGAATCTTCAATCACTTTCCCATCTCATAATTTCAGCCTCATTTTCACTGTTCTATAAATATTTCCATGGACACTGTTCTGATAATATGAAAGGATTAACACCTTTACTTAAGACTTTCTCGAGGATCACAAGACTAAATTTTGCAAAAACTTTTTTTCCTTATATTTTTTCACTTGTACTGCTCGCTTGTGGAATTTTCTACATTTTAATTGATTACTTTTAGATTACGATCTTCAATCCTTTAAATCTGATGTCAATCAGGCTTGTTCGTAAAGTGACAAATTTAATTTTCTGTCATCGTTTTTGCAAATAGAAAGTTCTTTGGTGATGTTAGTTTGATTGTCAAAAAAAACAACAAGTCCAATCCGTGTCAACCTATCAGTAAAACAAGATTTCCAATTGCATTGCTCCTATCATCAAATAAGAGAGTTATATTTTAACTTTTTAAAAGTATTTTTGGCATCATTTTTGAGGAAAATAAAAAGATTTTTGTGTAACCATTTTCTAAGTAGAGTCTTTTGAACGGGACAAGCTCAGTTCAAGTTGGCAACAAATTTAAATTTTTAAGATTATGCCAATGACATTAGAAAAAATATTTTCTGTATATACTAAGAAAAGTTTTTATAGAAGTCTGTCGATTAGTTCCTATTAACTTAGACGATGTCAAAATACAATTTAGGTGTGTGATAGCTCATCAGAAGCATTACTCGCTTGGTTTATATAACACGTACTTTCCTTTAAAACTAATATTTTAACTACGTCCTGTCTGGAACATTCTGGACTTAAAATCTTGAAAAAACCAGTGTCTTCCAGCTATATGTTCTACAAGTTCTGAACAGGGACATTGCTTTGTTTTTTTTAAAATTGGTTTCAAGTTACAAAGTTAGATGATGCATTAATGTCTGCTAGCATGGATATAATGTATGTTAATTTACATGTCCCGTTTAGACCAGCTCTGTCCAGAACTCTACCATTGTTATTGAGTTAAAAAGTTCAGAGTATATCTATCACTTAATATAAGATTTTTTTCACACATATTTAGTCAAATGTATTTTATCCATTTTACATAAAATAATTGAGTAGTTTCAGAGCAGTTTGCTCACCAATCAAGTATTGAAAAAATAGCTTTATTTTTGTCCTTTCCGGAACAGGTCATATTTATAAAATGTTTAATTACTGAAATCAAATTTAAAAAAAATTATGTATGCAAGTAGTATCTTCATACTTCGCCTCTTCTAAAAATCCATTATGGTCAGTTTGTAATGTTTTTAATATCTGACTAGAGCTTGAACTTTAAGGTTATTGTCCTGTCCAGAATTGGATTAGCCCAACAAATGATAATGAGCCTGTAGTCTAACGAATGTTTAAAATTAATTTCAGTAAAATAAATTAGCAGTATGACTCATTCAGCACCTCGAGCCACTGTGAGTGGCTCAGCAATTTTGCTGCAATCATGGGTAATCGCCCTCAGCGGCTCGTACAAAAAATTGAAATTCTCAATGAATATTGGGTTTTACGTTCTATGGTTACATCTCATATCTACGTAAGACTTTTTTTTTTTCAAAATAAAGTCGTTTCTGCATATGTCCGATCAACGTATGGTTTGTAAAGAGCTTTTTAAAAATGGTGGATGTTAAACCATGTTCATCTGGAAATCTACCAAAGAGATAGCCTAGTCGAAGTCGTATAAAACGGGTTGATGCGGTTGACACCATTCTTAATTGATTAGAAAATGATGGTTATAAGAATTTGAAACATCAGAATCTGAAATTAAATATAACAGTTCCTCAGATGAGGAAAATATCGACCTAAATTTTCAACATCTCGAAAGTAGGTAGTGACCTCGAAAACCAACAAACTGATGATTATGCTGGGAAAAATAATTGAGACTAAGCCAGAACGAGGTCTTCCTTTGAACCAGAAAGCAAAAAGGGCAACATTTAATGCAGATATTTGGACTGATATTGTTGGTGATGATATAATAGTATATTTTTGAGAAATTTTTATGAACAGTGTTATTGATCACAAATTATGTTTTCATTCATAAACCATATTACTTACGATATAGTGTTGTATAACTATATGCCTCAGGTTTTCAATGATATCAGAACTAAATAATTTTTCTCTTTTTTTAATATTTTTTCTTACCATTTTTCTAAAAAAAAAAATTCTTATTTTTGTTAGTGATCATTCTGTATCGGTTTCGTATAATTTTTAAATAGTTTTTCCCAGGTTTTTTTTTTTTTTTAAATAGAGAGAAACCTAACTTTAAATTGAGTTTTTAAACATCTTAATTTGCTGTCCGCAAAGTTTGTATCTGTGTATTCCACTATTTTCATTTATGTTTTAATAACAGAATTAGGAGATTGTGTATATAATTAGAAGAAGATTTCAAAGAAAATTAAATTAAGATTTCTCTAGAGGAATCTAATAATTATTAAAAGACTTTAAACACTTTCCTGTTTCTTTCTTGAGCAACCATGGCTTAGGTATTGCTAGTTTAAATGATTGCATCTGGTTGAATTACTTACTATGCTTTTGTTTTTAGGTCATCAGGAGAACAACTTATTTGCTGCTGCCAATATTAACATCGGTCCAGGTGATTGTGAATGGTTTTGTTGTGATAATATGTACTGGGGAATCATTCATGAACTCTGTCAAAAGTAAGATCATTTTTATGCAATAAACCACATTGGACTTCATTTCAGGTGGCTCCAATGTTAATTTGACTGCTTTTGTCCATTTGGACAGCAATAATTTGTTTGAAACTGTTTTAATATGTTCTGGCTGATTTTATTGCTTATCATTTGTTGGTTTGTAAGTAATTTGCACATGAGTTTTGTCCATAGAGAGGTAGGTGAATATGCCTAAAGATTGTAATTGTACGCCTAAAAAAATTGTTATGTCAAAATATCAATATTTTTTATTTAATTATAATCATAAAATTAGAAAAAATTTGAATGTATTGACTCATATAACAGCTACCTAAAAAAGCCAGAAAATAACATTTATTGATTTTCTAAAAAGACATCATTTGATTCTACAGAAAATTGTTATGATGCTCGAGAGTATTATTCTTAATAGTTTTTTTTTGTATTTCGATCATTTTGAAGTTTTCGATAGAACCAGGCCTCCACAACAGGTCAAATTTCATCAGGAAATTACATTTTTTAATTATTCAGAAGAAAGGATATTTTTCAATTCTGCTGTTCTTTTAAAATATGTTTGTATACGTTTATATGAACATTTCGAACATATAAAGCCGCTTTGAAAGAGTGTTTAAGCAAAAGAGTACTTTCAGTTGTTCTTAAACTTGTGTGTAATGTCTCCATGGTTGGCCTTGCTATTTTATATCTAACCCTAAAATTGCAAAAATCTGGTTTACCTGGATTTCTTACCATCTCTATGAAATGACTGTTTTTATTTAAAATATTAATAAAATGCTCTAGAAATGTTAAAGAAAACTAACAAGTTTTGTTGTTATAGGACACCTTGTTCTTACATTAATGTATTTTTATTTATGAAATAATTAATTTTTGGATTCTTGGTAAAGCCGATTAAGACCTATAAATTCACTAATCTGTGTTCGTACTTGGTTTATTTGTACTTGGTCCATTTATAATACTCGGTAATCATTCTTTTTTTTTTTTTTTCTTTTTTTTTAAATTTTTGTTTTGCAATTTTTAGCTTATATAATATCTTTGACCTAAATTAATCATTTTTGAATTTTTTTTAAATCCTTTCATTAACTTTTTCTGAAATTTTGTATTAAGAAAGAAATCGTAGAGGAAAACTTTTCACCAATTTAACCAACAGCATTCTTGCTTTCTTACCCAAGGCCATTGAATTGAGTCCTTGAATGAAATTTTTAAATTTTCTATGAGAATTTTTATTTTAATTTTGCTGAAATTCTGTATGAAGCTAGAGCCTTACAGTGGTATCACAAAAGTTTTAAATCAAAAATTTTTAGCTAAGTTTTCTTCTTTCTTTTGTTAACAATATTTCCTTATATTTATAATTCAATGACTTCGCACTTGCAGTCCTTTCACGACCTATTTTTTTTGTATTTAGTCATATATTTAATATCACTCTTTAATTTATATTTTAGGCATCCAGCAAAGCCGACAGTCCTATAAAATGTCATGCCTGTCTTTTTGTCCTGTTTTTTTGCAAAAACGGTTTATTAAATTTTCTTAAAATGTTGCATGCAGCCATAAGTTGATAATGTGAGATTTTAGAAAAAATTTTTTTTTTTTTTTTTTTTTTTTTGGTACTGAGCCAGAGTATTTCCATATTTGGTTATATAGATTTGGTTTACAGAGTGTATTTTTGGACCTAATCGATCACTTGCCAAAAATTCTTGTTCTTCAGATCCGTGCACTGAAATATGCTCATTTAGGCCTAAAAACAACATTTTTGAAATGATATTAAAATTAATTTTTATTTAGCACCAAGTTATAGGATAATACACTACAATACATAGATATTGGTAGCATCAACACATCAACTACACATGGATGACGAACAGTGTCATCTTTGTGTCATTCATTTACACTTCATTAACACTTGTGTGTAGGCTATCTGCACTACTCTAGCGAATAAATCAAAATTATCCGCAATATTTCATTATTTTTAAATAAAAAAATTTACACTGGGTAATAAATATTGCAAGGTTTCAAAATTAGCTGCTGAATAAAGAAAGGTCACAAATAATGCTATTAATATAATTGCTAATAACCTTGTGAATAAAAAGTTTAAATATATGGGGCCAACCAGGGTATTCATTTTTCGAGGTACAATTGTCTGTAAAATCATACCCCAAACACCTGCTAGATTTGATATAATTTAAGGGAATTTGAATGAAAAATAAAACTATTCTCGGGATTTGACCGTTTAATACGTTGGACCCATTAGGTGTACGGGGATGATTTGCGAAAGGAATTGGTAAATTTTATTGAAATTTTTTGTTTAAGAATAATTAAATAAAGTGGATAATTTGGATTTATCTAGTGTTTTATTAGCCAAATTTTCATTTTATCTACAAGAATTTTTCCTATTATTTTCGACATGAAATATCTGCCAAATAATAAAAAATTTATAACGGATAGATAGAGAATTTCAAAATAATTCAACTTGTAAATTTTATTTTAAAAATATTCCTGTGGTGTATGATAACTTCAAATTTAACAGTGCATAATTAAGTTTTTTAATTCAGAAATAAAAAAAAAATAAGTAAGAGTGTAAGAGTCAACATATCGGCAATGTGTCTGGTGCATATTTAATCTATACTAGTGATTATATAGATTATATTCACATAAGTGTAGATGGCCTACACGTAAATAAAGATTGCCTGAAAATAATTGTAGATTGCCTACACATGAGTATAGATTGCCTACAGATGGCTTACACATAAGTATAGATGGTCTACATATAAGTGTAGATGGCCTATCCGTGTCGTTGATGACACTAAGACATGCATAATTGATGTGGCAATTACCGCTATCTAGGCTTATACATATGGTAGTGATAAGTGATAAAGGCATATGTAACTCCTGTCAAAACTTCTTCTTTTTGCATTACGACTCCAAAAGGGCCATATTTGTTTTAAAAATGGTGTAGATATTTCTTAAGAGATTATGTTTTGATTTTAGTGAAATTATATATTCAGCTATTTTAAATTTTTTTATTTAAAGTTAAATTTAAAAGATCAAGTTTTTACTTGCATATGAATATTTCTTGCATAACTTTTTTTTTTTTTTTTTTTTTGTACACATCCAAGAATTTCTTTTTAGAAACCTGGGCAGTAGTTTTTTGCTGAAATTTTAGATAGTGATATATTTCTGGTGAGATAAAAATAGTGATTTTTGAAGTTTTGTCTAAGAGTTTTACATGTGAAGTTTGTCTTTTTTTGTTTTTGTTTTTTGGTTTAGTATTTATTATTATTACCTATCTTAATTTAGATACAATATTAACTTTTTATCTGGTTCCTGGTGGCCAGTACTTGAAGAACTACATGCAGAAGGTATTCCTGTACATCAGTTTACACAGAAACCTGGTGACCTTGTCTGGTTGAACTGTGGCAACATTCATTGGGTTCAAGCAACAGTAAGCTAGTTTTCTTTTATGCAACTAAATACATTTTTAAACTTTAATGTTGCTTTTCTTCAAATTTCTTGTCTTCAATTCTGAGGTAAATAGTATGTAATGCTAGTAATTTTATTTATAAGTTTGCTTTCTTTATCAAAATAAAATCATGATCAAGTAAATTGATTGTTGCAGATATTTTTCATAGAATTTCAAACAATTACATTAAATAAATACAGTAAATATTTTGGAATTTCAAAATGTAAATATAAATATTTATAAATATTTTGTAATGTAAATTTATAAACAGAACAATTGAACAGAAATAATTATATAGATAATTATATAGATTTTCAAAAATATTTATACCAGGGATAGTACTAGATTAGCCCAGTCTTCCTTGTTTCCATTGTGCCTCCAGTAATTAGAAATATAGTTTAGTTTTGACTTTGCTGATTACTTCTGAGATTTCCTTCTAAATTTCTAAAATTCGTTGAAATATAGTTTGATGCTAAAAAATTTTATTTATCATAAAAACTTACATGTAAATAAATACATAAATAGGAGATTGACCATATACCTGTTTATTTTCTTAAATTCATGTGCAAGGTGTTAATTTATTTACAGTGCTTTTAACACTTCTTTAGTGTTTTTAGTTGTTTATGATTTTCTCAGGAACATATGTGGCTAAAGTTTGTTTATGATTAAATTTGATTAATCCTAATCAATTTAATTTCCTAACTCAAGTCAAAACCTGAGGATTTTAATTTGGACTGTTTTACCTTTTATTGGGACACAAAATTTAGCAGAAAGGCATAGTGAGAATAAGAACGTTACTATAAAAAAGCCTTCAAAACATTTTGGTAACCTATTTGCCTTTAAAATAAATTTTTTTTTTTTTTTTTTTTTTTTTTTTTTTTTTTTTTCGGTAATATGCCCAAATATTGTAATTTTAAGTCTTTTTTGAATTTTTTGGCGCACCTGTTAAATATAATTGATGTTTGATGTGTATATTTAGTGAAATGAAATAATTGGCAAGTTTTTTTAGGAAATTATTAGATAATGGTAAACCCGACTCAACTTTGAATAAAAATTTATATTATTCATCCTAGGAAATGTGATTAGGAAGTTGTTTTACCTGTTTCCAAATAAAATTATGCATCTATTTAGTTGCTTTTAGAATTTTATACAAATAGTGAAACACAATTGAACGGTTATCAAAGTACCACATAACAAACCGTGAAGCATTAAAGCAGAATAAAGTTTTTGCCATAGAATAAGGTCTTTTTATTTAAGATACTATTTATAAGTAAAATTAAGAAAATATCCTCATTTTTTATTGCTTAAAAATTAAAAGTTCAATGTATTATGAGCGTTTTTATTGTATTTGATAAACCATAAAAATTTGTATTACAATAAACAATCTGCTTTAACTGTGAAAAAATAAGCTCCCATCAGCCCTGTGATATAAAGAAATAGTTTTTTATAGAAAGAAACATCTTTCCTTAAACTTATGTATTGGAGTATTATTAAAACTGGTGCTGTTACAAATGGGAGCATATATTTGACATAGTATACCATTGCTTTGCTGTAAAAATACTGGGATATGATGATATTTACAGGGATTGAATTAAGTGATTTGCGTATCACTTGGAGATGATTGCAAATCAAAAATGTTTATTTTTCATAAAATTGCGAATCAATTTCTGGAAGTATTGCCATTTTGACAACAATGTTGTCATAATTGGTGCATTTATAAAGAGTTCTTTAAAAAAAGAAACTTTTAGGACCAAAGAATCAATTCCCATACCTCTTGTACGCTAAGCGAGCGTTTTAACATTGGAGCTATAGCTTCTGTACAAACAATGTTTTAAAAAAAAACAAGTATTTTGTATGGTTCCTCAAATGTTGCAATATTCAGCAAAAATGAAAATACCATTGAACAAAAAGAAAAAATTCTTTAAAATATAGGAATACCTTTCAACAAAAAATCATTCAATGATTTTCCACAGTTTAAATCTGATCTTCATTTTGTCAATTATGGTATTTTATGGTTGCCACATTTTAAAATGTTTCTTTTTGGAGTTCTTTAAGGTCGCGTAAGTGAAATCACATTGTTGGAAAGAGCTTCTCTTATTCTTATCTTTGGCTCTTTATTTACCATGCATAAGCATTTGAAAAATTTGATAGTTGAATCAATCAAACGATTGATAATTGACTAATAGAATCAATCACATACCAAAAGAAGATAAATATTGACTGCATTTTATTATGTTTGACTAATAATTTTTTTCTTTTTATGTAAATTTTTTTTCGACCATTTTTTTCCGAATTTTATATAATCAAGAAGGACATCAAAACAAAAACAAAGAAAGCTTTCAAAGAAACAAATTTTAATCTGTTTTTATTTTTCTTTTGTAATAAAAAAACTAAACAGAAATTTAAAAAAATATGTTTTTAAAGAAATCACTATTGTGAGCGCAATCAAAACGGTTCAATGAAGTCAAGTGAATGACAGTCCATTTAAGAGTTTTAGTATTTCTAGTAAAGCTATACACTTTGGAATTGAAAACTATGTGCACCAATTCGCCAAACCATGGTGGGTATACAGCTAGTTTATTTAATAACATAAAAAGTTTTAATTTTTCTCATTCAATGTGTGTGCAAACATTCTGTTTAATAAAACGTTTATATTTTATGATAGACATATCTTTTTGGTGCAATGGTAGTGCATCTGCCTCCAGATGAGAAGGTTGCTTGTGCGAATCATGTCAGTGTCAGTTTTGCTTTTTTGCGTATTCATTTACAGGAACATACTTGTTTATTGCAATAAATTCCTTAATTTTCTACTACGTTTTATTACATAATTGTCCTCAAAATCAAATCAAATGTATAAGCTACAATTTATCATAATATATATCAATTTGTCAAATATAATCTTATCTAATCGTAATTTTTATTTTTGTAGAATATTGCAACATTTGAGCAACCGTAATCATTTTATTTGCCCATTGTTTAAAAACGACCAATCAAAAACAATATTGTTACCGTAATCATTTTATTTGCCCATTGTTTAAAAACGACCAATCAAAAACAATATTGTTAAAACCAATGAATATATGAATAAATCAATCAAAATCAAAATCAATCTATCATGAAAAATATTTGCTGTTTTATGAGCAATGGTTTTTCTTTAGGCCTCCTAAACTTTGCCAAAATATTCTATTTTTCATTATATTTGTTTTAGGTGGGCTATTCACAGTCCACCTGGTTTTTAATTCCTGGAAAAGCCTGAGTGTCAGAGACATACCACACTTGTATAAAAAGTAAATGATCTTTTATCGTAATCGTTTGAACGGCTTCTTTAATGCTCCAGCATTTTTTTTCCTCGCTCTTGAAGGAGCTATATGTCTGAGTGTTTATCTTTCTCATGAAATAGTAACATCGTTGTGACATCTGTATTATCAGCTATGGCAATCTTTTTGGATTCCTTTGCTAACTGGAATGCTCTTGCCACTATCTTTGCGTCTGTGTTGTTGCCTTTACTTATATGCACCGCTTGTCCATATCTTGTAAGGAAATTTGACAAAAATGAATTTAACTGGCCTCTGTAGTGAGTATTAGACAGAAAACGCTCCTTAGGATATGGGGCTTTATTCTCTTGTTTCACTAAGACATTGTGGGATGAGCCTTTTAGATTTCAACCTTCTCGAATGTTTGGTTGACATTTTGTCATCATAACCATCAAATATAACATGTGCTTGTCATTAATTGTTGTTAACATAACTTACATATGCCTCAGCAACTTCTTCAAATATCATGCTTTTTTCCAGAACACCAGATGCAGTAATGCCTCACTGCCGACCGCAACTTTGCCAACAATAGTATCTGCTGATTTTATCGCCTCGTCAGTTAGAAGGACATTTTTTATGATAGCTTGTCTGGTTTTCTCATGAGTTTCTTAAACAGTTATTAGGGCCGATAAGTAATTTCAAAATCAAAGTATTGCTCAACATCTTTCTGCTGTTGCTGCAAGCTTTGTGAAAAGGATAGGGTTCACACAAATAGGATGTTTCTTTTCATTACTAATGCTTCTTGCTATGGAATACAAAGCAACAATTCGGTCTTTTCTCTTGATTTTTACGTCCAAGAATTTAACATCATTTAAACTCTCTCGCATTCGAGATCTGATACTTTCAGCTTCGTCACAGTTTACTTGGTCTTTACCATATATTCATATAACACCCGTAGATAAAGAGTAGAGGTTCCTATTTTCCATATTGAATGGATTTGTGATCTCAAACCAAAACATAAAACTTTTGACAGTCTTTGTAATCACATTCAAATCGTTTTGTTCCTATGTCAATATTCTGATCTCTCAACCCAGTGCTTACACCTGGAAATTTTATCATACTTTCATGAACAACAGCACTGTGACATGAGTTTGTTCAATTACAAGGTCAGACCACAGTCCTGCCCAGAACCTGCCTGATTTTCACACAGCATGACAACCATCCTCAAACTGTTGGTGTAACCATGGGTTTTTCTTTGGCAAACTAAGCATTTCTTGAGTACTTAGCTTAATTGATATGTTCTGAAGCTGAAAATAAATTTTGATAAATGTTTGAATGTGTAGGTATCAGTAGCAAGTTCTCTCTGCAATAATGAATTCTTTGATGATAACGATATATTCCATTTACAATAACCACAGCTTATCAGTGCGTGATTCTTCCGCTTTTTGTTTTGCATATGTTGACATTGCTTTCTCAGTTTTTCTAAATACATCTTTACTGCCCAGTTCAGTCAACTGTTCTTTGTACCATCTTTCATTACTCTGTTGTAGACATCCTCGATAAGAACTTCGCATGGCAAATCTTTCTGCAACATCACCTTGAAGTGCTTAAAGATAAACGACTCAAACCCGTTATTTATTAATTGAAGCTTTCTATGAAGCATTCCATGATCAGTTGTAATAGAAATATTTTCTAAATCAGAAAACACCTCACCCTCGAAAGCATTTTTATGTAAACTTTCCTTGTTAAATTCAGTGCTTACTTCTGTATAACAAAACATAAACATGTAAGTAAGTATTTATTCTGCCACAAACAAATATACGTATGCATTGATTCAGCCGAAGCGTAGTAAATAAAAAAATAAAGTTTTAAATTTTTAAAAAATATATATATGTAGCTCTAATGATCTCAAATCTACATTAAAAATCTTTTCATCAGCATTAGACAATGATTTATATCTGAATGAATGCATCTAATGATGACATTGCATTGCTTGTCAATTTGAGTATGAATTTGAAATGATACTAGTGCGTGCCTTGAGGAACAGCAATTCAAATTGTATACTACAATAGTATGAATTATTTTCAAAAATTATTTTGAACTCTTTTTTAGTTAAGGCCAATCTCCATATGGGTAATTAATTTGCTTTACCATTTGTTTATGTTTGAATTTTTGCCACCTGCTGTGTGATGTCATTAGTAATTAGTAATTAGGTTTTATCAGTATTTGATTCTTACAATGATTTTGAGTAATTGTGTTTCTCAGAAGGCTTTTTGTAACCTACATAGGGATTTCACAAGGTTATTATGGTATTATTATTTTATTCTCTGTTTTGTAGGGATGGTGTAATAATATAGCTTGGAATGTGGGTCCATTAAATGGTAAGGAATAAATTTGACTTCTTATGGTAAACATTTGCACACCCATTTTAAATGTTTTCAAGGAGAACTATGAAAACATGTTGGCACTTTCTCTTCCTTAAATTATATTTGCTTTTTCACATTTTCAGACCTTAAAAATACTTCATCTTGCAAACTGAAAATTCCAAAATTAAAAAAATTTGTTAATAGTTTTTGAAAAATTTAACATGTAAAGATATTTTGCCTGTTGGAAAGAGTTCAACTTACTAGTGAAATAAGAACCAAAGAATACTCATCAATCAGATTCTTGAAGTTTGGCAATCATGGTAAAACATTTGCATTTTAAATTTTATTTATTGAATGCTCATGGAACTGTCAAAAAATTGAAAATTGCATTCGTGAGTTTCTAACCACTTAAGCATCAATTAAACATCGCAGACTTTTGCTAAATTTCACTTAAAAATATATGGCAGGCTCTCGTTTGTGCAAGATGTGTCTTAGGTTTTAAATCTAAATGCTTTTATGTATGCATTGAGTTTTACGGAGTTAATAGTTGAGATTGATGGTATAGCCTTAACAGACAAACAATGTTTAAAGAAAAAAAAGGAAAAAATATAACCTAAAATTACTGGATAAGATAGGTTCAAACTTAGCTTTAAAATTTTGTGTAATTGTTTTTAATACCATTACGAGTTAATAAAAATAATAATATTTATAATATATTTATATAATGTTTGCGTTGTACCAAGGATTCCTATCTTCTGGCTTTAAAAAGGCCTGCAACATGTCATGTGCTTAATTCTTTATTTTTTTCCCTGTTTAACTATTTTAATTTGACTATTTAACTATTTTAATTACTTATTATTATGAAAAGTCAATTTTTTAAAAGTATTTCTGGATAGTGGATATAAAATATTCTTATGTTATAACTGAGAGGTTTTTATGTCTCTTAAATTAATGCGAAATTTTTTATTTCAGCTCATCAATTTAACATGTCTGTTGAAAGGTATGAGTGGAACAAACTACAAGGTTAGTATGTTCCTGCAAAAAATTCACATTTCACTTACTTACTTGCTTTTTTTAAAATTAAGACATGAGTATTTTATAAATTATAATTTATTTGATTGAAATAATTTTAATTTCAAATTGCTAAGTTTCCATCTAAGGCAACATTAGACACATATATGTTATGTTTTGGAAATTTTAGTTACAGGCCATTATTTTTTTGGTTACTCTGATATACATTGATTTTATGTAGCCTGGCTTAGAATGGGTTCACTTCAGCCTGAAGAATTATTTATACTTGATATTTTCTTAAAGTTGATTGTTTTTATTATTAAAATCTCAGGAAGTTAATCCAAGTTTATTATTTTATTTAGATTATAAATCAATTGTTCCCATGATCAATTTATGCTGGAGTATGGCTCGAAATATCCGTATACCTGAATCTAAATTCGCTAATCATGTTATGTAAGATTTGTTTTATATTTTCTGCTAAACATGACAAATACCAGTTTAGTATTTGATGCAGATAATTTACTAGTTAGAGGATGATCATTTCCCTTATGTGGTAAATCCCCTATTGCATGGTGCCACAATAAAAAGATTCGATGACTATATTACTGAAAGGTTGTCATCCACCTGTTAAACTTTACTCCAACGCTTTTATCATATGATTAGGCAATCAATATATCCACTTGTCACCACATCTTATACACACCACTTTAAGCATTTCAGATCCTTTTTCTAACTCCTCCAAATTCAACCAATTTACTTTAAGTTTTCCTTTTTAATATAAAATGTCCAGATCATATTACAGTCACAATTTAGGTAAGATAAAAATTGATACCTGCTCCAAATGTATTCCAGCTACGTTTAAATGTTTTCATTATCTCTTCTTTAAAATCTTTGAACCCTACTTTCCCAACTGGGTGGTATTGCACCCTTTCACCATAGACTATTGAATAAAAAACCATGAATTTCTGCTATATCCACCTTCTGATCTGCTAGCTTTGTCGTGTACATGTAGTTGGTTGCTAAAATACAATATTGCAATGAAAATATTGAAATACATCAACACATACATCATAAAAACATATTTTATCTATAAACTTTCTTAAAATTACAATCATTTAGAAAGGGATTATTGTCCATTTTAGCTCTAATAATGCACTTGTTTATATCTTTAATAAATAAGCTAGGTAATTAATTCAATGATGTAGACTAGCCCAGGCATGTTTGTTAAGATATGTTGGATTAAGTAAATGGTAGTTGCAAAATCAGTAGAAAGATTGTTAAACTGAAAATTTATTCATTATAGTTGCATTCATCACTGATCAAAACATTTATTTAAAAATATGACAACAAAATATTTTTTAGGTAGATAATAATTTAAAAACATGTTAAGAATTAAATATATATTCTGGCTTTGCTGCGAAGACAACCTGCTCCTGCCTTTAAGCAAGGTGCAAAAAAATTTCTCGAGTTTATAAAGATTTTCGATAGGATCGAAAATACTTCTGTAGGGGTTAGCAGCAGTTATTTTGTAAAAAATGCAATGTGCAGTGTGTGATTGAATTTTTGTAAAATCGATAATACTTTATTATCGATAATACTTTATTATCGATAATACTTTATTTATTGTGAAATGTAATTGACAGCAATTAAATTTTGTGAAATGGAAAGTGCTTCTTACAATTTGTCATTTTACGTAGAAAATAATGGACGTGGATTTACTCATTTGCGGTATGGTACTAAAAAATGTTGTTTTTGCAGACAAGCAGATACCAAATTTCAGCCAGATTGTACAATATACAATGGATATGTTTGGGTTCATTAAGCAAGTAAATAATAGATTTTTGTGAGATTAGGAATGATTTAGTGTCTTTAGTTACCCTAGTTGAATGTATGGTATTTTTTCTAGCAACGTTGAGAGATTATATTGTTTTGATCAGCTTTTTTTATGGCGCGTTTATGCTCTTTGGCTCTTTTAATAATTTTATGTTTTGATTCACTAATATATACAGAAGAAAAATCTTTATAATGAATGCATGAATGCATATACTGTTTTTTTTTTTTTTTTTTTTTTTTTTTTTTTGATGTCAAGAGGTTTTTTTGGATCTGAAAATGGTTTACGAAGAGTATGGTAGGACTAGGAGGTAGTTTGATGTTATGTTCACGTGTTTGACGTCATAAAGTTTCATGGATTATAAGAAAAGTTTGTAACTTTCGACAAGAAGAGAAGAAAAAAGATAGCAACTCTTTCAGTTTGACTGAAGAACTTCCCACCAAAGCTGTTTGTAGTAGGAATTTTACGATATTTTTAATGAGCATATTTGTTAATCTTGTGAGCTACAGTCTACCATTGTGTATTCTTTGAAGTGATTTACTATAAGCTACCATTGTTTATACTCTTTGAAGTGGAATAGAAAAATGCTTATTAAGTATTTCTTAGTGAACATATTCTTTGATGTAATGTGTTACAATCTGCCATTGTTTACTTTTTGAAGTCATATAGGATAGAAAATATGACAGTAAATATTTTTTTATAGAGAAGATTTGTTAAAGCAATAAGAATATGTGTTATTATAGAAATTATTGAGATTGCGTCAAAAACTCAAAATGCTTTAGCAGAGGTTATAAAATATATAAAACTAGTCATTGTATTTACTGAAACAGCTTCATTAAGCTATTATCATTTTAAAGTCATTTAGAAGTCATAAAGATCATTAAGTTTCATTTAAAAAAAATTTTTTGAAAAGTCACAAAACTTTAATTCAAGAATATTAGGAATTCTTCAAAAAAAATTTTGCGTTTTTATTATTTGTTCCATCCAGTGATTTTTTGTTATGAACATGAAGCAATAGTCCCCATTCTCTTATCTAGAAATTCAAGTTTCATCGCAGCTAGATTCTAATTGGTTGCAACTCGATTAAAGCACTCCTTTTATTATTCGGAAAGTTCAAGTGTCAATTGTAGTCAAATTCAGCGTAATACACCAATTGAAGGGATGTGATGATTGAGTAATTGTTCTTGTCCCTGAACTCGTTTCCTACTGCTCACACTAATGATATTTTTTATGATAATACAAGATGTGAGTTTGATAAAATATATTATATTATATATATTTTGCTTTAGACTGTGTTTGGAGCGTTCATTAGCGTATTGCAACAAAACGTATGAAATTCTCGCTGACATGAATATTGAAGTATCATGGCATGGTCGTGAAAAAAATGAAGCTGCTCATTACTGTTCTACATGTGAAATAGAGGTTTTCAATATCTTGTTTGTAAAGGAAATGAATCGAAAGTTACTTGTACATTGCCAAGACTGCGCTAGAAAGACAAGCGTTAATCTAGAAGGTTTCATGGTTCTTAATCAGGTATTATTTTATTCATTTTTTATATATTTGGTTATCAGTAGCACCAATGGCTTGAATGTCAAGTGATATTGATATCCTTTTGTAATATTTTTTCTCCAGCAAGCACCTTGCTCGAAAGAGCAATTGTTGCTTCCCGAAAAAAAATTTTTTTATTCACTTCTGTCCTTGCATGTGTTTACAAAATTTTTTTTTTTGAAAATTTCTGAATATGAAATAATTTGTTTGTTTTCGAATTTTTAAGAAGAAATTTATTTTCTGTATCAATGCCCTTCAGCGGTCTGAAATAACTTACACGCATTTCATTTAAACTTTATAGTAAGTTGTGAATGCATAAATACGACTATTTGAACCAATGTGGGAAAAATAAGTCTTTTCTAAAAAATTAATAGAATTAAACATTTGACCAATAATGTTGAAATTTCGTCAAAGTCGTTTTTAGAGTTCAAAAAATTTTATATTTCCTTTAATTTGATCATATTTGAATTAAACATAAACAAAGTAATTCTCATGTTTCAAATTTCCTATATTTCTTTTCTACCAAATTCCTCATTTTTTATGAGTTTGTTTGCGAATTATGCTCCATTTCACAAAATGTATTTTTAAAAAAATCTGTGTGATCTTCTAAGTATATATATATATATGTTTTCAAACCTGAAATTATTTTCCTAAAAGTGTTTAAAAAAATTTCGTTTTTTGTCCACTGCAGACTGTACATTATTATTTGTATTTCTGTGACTTGGAAATTTTTAAGGAGAGCAAGGAAAAGTTATGTGTTGTTAGGTTACTTTTTGCTAACCTTATATTTGTTTTGTTTTGTAGTATTCAGTTGACGAACTTAAGAATGTTTACACGTCGTTCTGCGCCAACACTGCAGTGAGTAATACTTCTTGCTTTTTTTACTCTTGTACACCTGCTTGCTGTTCATCTGTTGATCCAAATTCTTTCGAAAATTCTTATTTTCTTTTTTAGGTCTGGAGTTTTTCAGCCTAATTTTGCATTTGATTTTAGAAATGTGAGAAATAGGTTAAGAAATAAAACACTAAGTAACAACAATATTTTACGGCTTTTTTTTTCCCCATAAATCCGCATCGACTTGATTGCTTGCGCTACTTTTGGATTCCTTTTTCTTTAATCCCTTCTAGTCTTTCTCATCAATCGCTTGCTTTGTATCATCAACTCAAAAAGTGATAGATTACTGTTACACAAAGAATTTCACTCTTTTAAATAAGGTATTTCGTCATTATCTTCATCTTACTCTCATGGATGGCTTACTGAATTACAGACCTTTAAAACGCGCAACTGGAGGCAAAACTGTCCGAAGGTCGACCGATTTTCAAGGAGATACTAAAGTTGCTATTAAGGCAAACTACTTAACGAAGCAAGTTTTTTTATATCAATTTTTGTTCGGTAAACGAGGCAAAAATTGACCAAAAATCCGCTTCTTCTTTTTTCAGAATCAGTTCTAGTTTTCAAACCATTTCTAATTAAAAAAAAATTTCAATAATTGGATAGGACTATTCCTATTTTTCTGTAATTCCTTATTTAAAAATATTGCTAAAGATTTAATTGTCGTCGTATTTCGCAATAGATCAGCTCATTATTTTTAGATCAAAACACGTAAATTTACTTCACGGTTTGATTCCTTGTAAACAAGACAAAAACAGTTTTGCATTAAGAACCATCTTTTGGCACATGCTGTGTGTTATTATTAACATTACATCAAACTTAAGCTGAACGCCTAAAGTGGATCACATTTTTTTAAAAACTTTTCAAATATTCAATTTAAGTGGTTTATCAAAAATTCTGGAGTCATTACTTGAGTAATGAAATTTATCAATAAAAACAGTTCATCAAAAAATTAAAACAAATAAATAAAATATAACTTTCGTTTTTTTTTTTTCTTTTTTTTTATCCCCATTTTTTAAATCCATGTGCAGAAAAGTTCGCTACAATAACTTTTTTTTTAGGTCAAAGGAGATTCTAAAGAAAAGACGTAGCATTCGCCCCAAAAAGATCCTGGCATACACTCTTTGTATGTTCGTTATTAGGAATGTAATAATTTAATTTTAGTCCAGCTATGTAAATATATTTATAAAAATGGTATTTTTTACCTAGATGCAACCATTAGTAACATTTATGTACCTTCACATCATAACTATAACAGTTACCGTTTACTAAGTACGTGTCTCAATAGGATAAGAAATAAAAGGAAAAGGTTTTTAAGATTCTCAAGAAGTGTGAAAAACATCTTTCATATTCATAAAATTTTGTAAAAATTAATTACAAGCTATTCTTCGGCTAATTCCTGTTTTAATTGCCAAGAAACAAAGTAATCAACAGTTCCCGACCTCGTCTTTCAAAAACGGTTTAATAATTATATCTTGAAGACAATATTTCGATGGAAACAGAATATAGTGTCATTTCAATTTTTATTCTTTTTGACTTTGAATAATTGTTATTGACTTGTATGCTGTCTAATTATGTCTGGATCATGCTGGATAATCCAGGTGACCCCAGGTAATTCATCCAATTTTTCTTTCCTCTAACGGGAATTTATCAGAATGAAAAAATTTTCTGCTTGAATGCATTTACAATTGTTTTGTATTGGTTCTCTCAATATGAAATGATAAACGCTATTATTATTTTTATTGTTGTTATTATTAGCACTATAATTATACATAATTTCTATAACCTCGTTCAAAATTATTTAGCATTTCCGATTGTTTGAAATTAAATTGGAATTCTCAAGACGCCACGAATGTTCTTAAATTAAGTTTTGATTGAAAGTTTTAGATTTCCTTTTCGCGTTGAGAGCTTCAGAATTGGATACATCGATATCATTTATTTCTTATACGAGAAGCCAGTATAATTATTGACGCATTACCGATATAAAGTGTTATCTATAGTTCGGCTATGTAGGAAAGTTAAGTTTTACTTTAAATTTTTACGTGTTTTCTCCAAGTATGATTTCCTCCATTCCATCTTTTCTCTTTTGCATACCTAAAGTGTGGGAAATTGTAATTATACATTTATTTAAATGTTTTATAAAATATTAGGAATTTTATTTATATTAAAGATTTATAAATGCCGGAAAAGTATAGCCTGATATGGTGTTATCTTTTTATAGATTCTCGGTACATTTACTCGTTACATTTTATAAATTCTCGACAAATTACTTTATATTCGCCTTAGTAATATAGCCTGAATTAACTTACAGGTTGGTTGTCGTTTTAAAAAGCACTTTCATGCTTATAAATAAAAATTTTCTATTAATTTATTGTTTTACTTTGATGAGGTTTCCATTTTGTTTTATCTCTATTAGATTAAAGCAAGATTTGACAATAATATATTTTGCGTGTTAATATTTAATTTAAGTTTACTTAGTGAGTAAAATTATATAATTTGCTAGAATGATATGAATGTGAAACTTTCTATCCCCTGTATTAAAATCGTAATTTTTATTATTTGCTAAATTATCAAGCTGTACACTATTATTTCTTTTAGATGCTTGATTTCATTCAAAGTTCGTAAAATAATTTAGTAGAAAATTAAGCTCAATGCCGTTCTTATCTGTGTCTGCTAAACACATGGAAATATATAATTTATAATTGGGTTGTTACTTCTAGTGCCATTAGCTTAGGGCGCTCGACATCGAGCATTTATAGAAGAGTGGGATAAATAGCCAGTACGGAAGTTATTATATAACAATCTTAAATATTTCTTTACAGCCAAAATCCGAAAATTTCATTGTTGTGGTTCATTAGTTGTTTATTTTTTTATAAAATGTATAGATTGCCAGTTAGCCGCGTATAGCATTATTTTGCCCTTCGTTAATAATGTTTTAAAAGAGGTGTGTTCGTTTGACTAAGTAGCAGAAATGTATAGAAAAATGGGAACTGAAGAAGGACTTAAAAGTAAATTTAATTTCTGTGGATTCGATACCCGAGAAAAAGTTTGAGGAATTTTTTTTTTCTTTTTTCCGATTACCGCAAGTCTTAACTTCCGATTGCCGCAGGTCTTAACTTCCGATTGCCGCAAGTCTTAGCCAATAATTTCTAGCGGGCGCTTGTGTAATTTTTGTACATGACTGATAAAAGATACTTTATCGAAAATACTTCTTCTTGATC
>JAUZNK010000353.1:0-11818 GCA_035046665.1 Euphysa ruthae
TTCAATCAAATAAGGATGATCCAACTTCATCAAATGTGACAGTAGATATTGAACCAACAGAAATTGCTACTCCAGTTATTGCACTAATAAACGAAAGCTTTCCTGTTAAATCAAATAAGGAAATTAACAAAAGCTTTCCTGTTAAATCAAATGAAGATGATCCAACTTCCTCAAATGCGACATTAGCATTGGCATTTCCATCACACGAAGTAGATATGACTTCTAACAATGGTAAAGATGAAAAAACTCAGTTATTTCTTGATCATTATAATTTTGTTGTTACATACTTTGCGGCAATTGAAATTAGGTTAAAAAGCTTTCACATTTATGCTGATAAAGAATTTGTTTCACAGAAACTAAGAGAATTTAAGGTATATTTTTTTTTCTTTGAATAAGCTTGGTTATCTCTTATTATATTTTTGTGCCCAAATAAGAGACTTGTATTTTCTGATGAGGGGCTACATTCTCCATAGCTTTTGAATATTCATCTGGTTTGTATATTCTTTATTAGTGAGGTTTTTTTCACTTTTTGCTTTATGTTATATCACAAGAGCTGAGACCTGACTCCTGGTATATTATGATCAATCTGTTAATTCAAGTATGCATGGTAAAACAACAATCACTGTACTAATTTGGTTTTATTTTTATGATTCTTCTTGTGAATATTTATTACTTCAATTTCTTGTTTTTAAATGTTGCTGTGTTATGAATTAATACACCAAATTTACAAGGTGAGATGAGTCGTTCAGGATGATATATTTTAGAGAGGACCTAAACCATTAAGACTACTAGATAGCATGTATTTATCATTTATAATATACATATATTTAGGTATTGAAAGAAGAATTAGTCCTTCATTCCCATGGACACAATTGTGCAGTGAATGCAGGGCATTTATTGAGCACAACAAGCGTAGCGGAAACTAAAAACATTGAATTGAAAATAACCTCAATTGTTAAACAGCAAGAAGCAACCATTGAAAAGATAGGAATTTTTATTGTCCAGCTAGAAGAAATTTACTTGATACTAGACGAATGTGAAATGCTGCTTCAACCAATTGAAGAGCTAGTAGGACATCAGCAAAAAATATTATGTAAACCAATGAATATTTTCATTATCAAAGATTTAAAAGAACAACTTCAAGATATTAATGTAAGTTTCATTGATTTTTTTATTAGAAATGTGGTTCGACCGAGAGTTAGATCAATTGATTTTTTTTCCTCAATGTCAAATTGTTTTGAAATCTATTTTAATAATTATGAAAATTTAAGAACAGCTAACTTTGGGTTTTTCTGGAATAACCCAATAATTTTGTATTATTTATTGGCATGCAGGTTGAGATCACAACTTTAGAGAATAAAGAAATTGATTTAGCTGCAATAAAAACAAAACATGATGATTTGATCAACGATAAGAATGTTCTAGCAGGGAGCTTAACCATTAAAATTGATTCTGTTTCCAACTCTTTCTATGAAGTTAAAGATTCAATGAACGCTAGACGACAAAATTATGAAAAATACGCAGCCATAGCCGATGAGTACTTTATCATTATTGAAGAAGTCACTATTTTTATTACGCACAACCTTGCGAAGCCAATATTCACTGAAACGTTATCAAAGAAAGCAGCGACTTTAAAGAAAAAAATAGTACACCTGCAGGTTGGTTATTAATTATGTATATTTTAATGTTAAGGCTTCGATTTAGTAATTTGTTGCTTGATTTTTTGATTTGAGTGGTTTCAGTAAGCAAGATCACTAATTCTACATCGAAATCTTATATTGGAGTATAATCACACACTGTATCAAGGATCTTACTTGTTGGAATAGAAACGCGTGCAAGTATTATTAAACCCTTTTATCCCTAAATATTAGGAAAAGTTTTTTTTTAAATATATGCTCACCCTTTAGAGTAAGTGATTTTTGATTTATCAATTCTTGGAGTCATTTTTACGCCAATCCAAATATTTTGAACATAATTTCCCCATATAGGAAAATATATAAAGAATATAGGAAATTATATAAAGAATGAGTCTTCAAAGTTTTATTATCAATTAGAAGTCAATAAAAATAAAAATATGAAATAAAAAATAAAATTCAAGTTACAATTAATTACACCAAAAAATACTGACAATATCAGCAATTTTTTTTCTTCAAGATTGGTTAGAATATTCGGAAATTCTATAAAAGAATTAAATCTAGCAGTTAAAAAACCTGTAAACAACTCAATAATTCATGGAATATTTTCATTGCGCCTTCTTTTTATTAGCTTCTTTCTGTAAAGTTTACTTATTTTTCTAAGATTTCAACCAGTTTTAAAAGCAATAACTCTATGTTATGTTTAATAAGTTAAAAACGTTCTCAAAAAAAACAAAAAAAAAAAAAAAACTACGACTTACAGACAAAAACTGTGTTAGTAAATATGTTAATTACTTTAATTGAATACAAACGACATCTTCCATAAACTAATGGCAGCCTTGTATATACGAGGGTTTTTTCGGGACGCCTGATTTTTTATTTATTTTTTTAGTTCATGAGAGGTCTGGGCATATCATAATTATACCAATGGTGATATCAACCACTTTAATTATCTAATTTTCAGGTTATTCACCAAGAATTTATTATTATCGAAACCAAGTTAAATCACGGCAAAGTTCTACTCAAAAAATTTCCAGCTGGATATGTTGGAGATTCTTCGAACGAGTTGACATTGTCTTTTGAACGTGTTGAATACGACGTGGAAAATTTTAGATCAGTTATTGTTCAGCGACAAGCACAGGTGCAATCAGCATTGCTTACAGCACAGAGTCTGAAAGATTCTTATGACGATTTTGTTGATGATTTTAATCACCTAGAAGAGCGATTATTTTCAGGGAAACCAATATCTGCAGATTTGAGTACAGTGGAAAAACAGCATAGAGAACATGCACCTGTTCACAGCGCTATTTTGCAACTTGGAACATTTTTTGAACAAGTAAGTATTATAAAAAAAAATATCGAGGCTGCTTAAAAATTAATAAAGCTTATCATAAAATCGTTTTATCCTTTGTTATTGACTATTGTCAAAACCGCAGTAAATCTTTAAAAGTCAGTTTTTTAATATTCGAGGTTAATTAAGTACAAAAATATCATTAAAAATTTTAGCAAAGAATTGCGATTCTGTTTGCACTCGTTCATCCAGAAATTTCTTATTTGTTTTCGTTCGCACTCATTAACCCAGCGAGAGGTCAGTTATGTTTTTGTTTGAAATTTTTTTTCAGAGAGTAGCCATTTTTATATTTCTGGTTGTATCATTCATCAAGGTAGTGTTCATTTATATTGCTTTTTGTAAAATTTTATCGTAGCTGGCTTGTTTAAATGCTTGGCCATCTTTGCTTGGCCACCTCTGCCACCCTCAACAGTTGTACACCTGTCAAAATTCTTTCACGCCCCATGAGAGTTGTAAGAGAATGAAATTCCCTTACCCTAAAAATATAACATATGTCGCTGTGAGTTATGTTACATAGCAAGAAAGTTAACATGTTGCAAAGTTTCCTATAATTCTTGCATGACTTGAAGCTTTGTTTCTGCTGTAAAAAACATTAATATAAGTTATTTAAAAACAAAAATTTTTTTTTTTTTTTTTTTTTTTTTTTTTTTTTTTTTTTTTTTTTTACTGTGGTGTATTTTTATTGAACTCATTCAGAACTATAAACAAAGTGAAAAATCATGTCTTGAAATAAAAATATTTGTTTTTGGCGACGTTTCGGGAGAAACATCACCAGGAATAAATATTTTTTATTCAAGACATGATTTTTTGTTTAAATGAATGAGATGACAATTTCAAAAATATTTCAGATCATTCAGAACTACTTTTCGTTTCTCGAGTGGTTGCGATTAAAATTGATAGTCACGTATACATAATATAAGGAGAATTTCAAATGCACAAAAAAGTAATTTCATGTGGTAACTTAACCGTAAACCTTGATGTTAAAAACCAGTGCTCAAAAACAAAAGAATTAATGTTCTGTAATTATAATATTAATTCTACATGTAGATAATGAATATATTTCGTTTATTTAATGTTTCATAATTTATAAGTGTGTGAAATTTAAAGTTCATGTTTTTTTAATAGATAAGAGAGAAATTTAAATTTTTAACGAAACGACGCACAAATTTGTGTTATGAGGCAGCATACTGTTTGAAATTTCAATCTAATATTTGCTTGGTCTGTAATTTTACGGCTGAAATAAAAATAAGTTCTGTAGGACAACAAACTGCTTTCAAAATGAAGTAACGTGGTAACATTTTATTATATTACAGAAATCTTTACCTTTATAAATTGCTCCTTCTAATAAATGCGTACTTGTTTATATAGATTTAGTCCTTCAGTTGTATAAAAACTACCTGTTTTATGGGACTGGGTTTATCAATAACATTCATCTCATTTGTTTTTTTGAGTGATAAACTCCATGAAATATTTTACAACTTCCTGATGTCATATGTTTTTTTTAAAAGTCTTATTTTAACATATAAATCAGCCTTTTTTTAATTTTACTAATTTGCACCAGCTTTCTGATGGGTGAAACTTAAAAATTATACTCACTTAAAATGCAGTACAGGGAATACATTCACTAGAAATCAGGTAGTAATGGAATTATGTTGGAATTTTATTATTTTAATGAGTCTAAATATTTGGAAAAGTGTTTTCTTTTTCTTTCTTTTTTTTACAGATAAGAAAATCTAAAATTGTGTAAAGGATTGATTTGGTGTTAAATAAAAATTACTGCTTTGGAATGAAATGAAATTCTATTTCAAAATTACGATGGCCCTGAAGGGTCACTATTTTACTTCATTTTAAAAAGATTAAATTCCTTATTTTTAATACTTTTTGTTTCTTATAAGTACTTTATTACTTTCTGAACGGTTTACTTTAATTTAAAATAAGCATAAGAAACATACACACAATGCACATAAAACAAAGAAATGTTTATTTAAAATATATAAGTATATATGACCCTTCAGGGCCATCGTACAAAATAATAAAAATTACGTTCTTTGCTGTTCATAATAGGTTAACTTATTGTGGGCATAATAGGTAAACATGCTGCTTACCTACGCATATGTGAAATTGGTTTGCTGGTATACAAATTTATGGAACACGTCACTCTTCCGTTGCTTTGTAATAACGTGTTCGTAAATGGATGCTGTGTTGTCGAGTTTGGAGTGGTTTAATGATTCAAGACATATGAAATATAATATATGATATGTAAAATATGACTTATTAGTTGGTCACCCAGGTTAACATGAGAGCCTTTTTATTTTAGGTAGCCAATATAATTGAAGAAGGTGATGTCGATGATGAGTTGATTGCTCTTATTAAGAAAACAAAAGCTCGTTATGAAACTTTAAAGAAAACATCCGAAAATAGATACTTTAAAATAGAACTCGTTTTGACAAACGCTCGGCGGTTTATCGACGAAAATTCTTCACTACGAAATCTGTTAGAAGCTACTGGGAGTATTGAATATCCAAATCTAACCAAAAATACAGAAAGTCTTCGAGAAATATTAAAACTTGTCTTAACAGTTACAAACGATGTCAATGATTATTATAAAATATTAGAAACCTTAAAACTATCTTATAATCTAACTATAGAAAATTCTGAAACAGATCATGACGTTATTCACCGTTATTATGGAATATCACAACAAAGTTTAACAGAAGTGAAGTTGAACAATGAAAATCAACGTAGTTTAATTGAAAAAACACTTCTTCTCTCAATCGATTACGAAAAGAATATGAATGACATTGATGCGGTATTGAAGAATGGAGAAGAATTGATAAACCATTCGCCTGTATTTGCAATGGATATCGAAAAGCTTAAAAAATCAATCAGTGATATGGCGACAGTTTTAGATCAATTAGCGTCTATTGTTTTAAACATTGATGACCTTAAATCAATTGCTGGCATACTTTCTAGTAAAACTGTGTCTAAGAAAGTAATTGAAAAAGAAATAAACTCCATTGATACGAGGATTATTTCGTTGAATAAATTATTGCACAGCGAAGTGTCAAACTTCACACAGATTATAGAGAAGGTTCGTTTATTTAATGCGCACACTGACAGCTTCAAGGGATGGTATAATGATGTGTCATGCACACCTGGCTTGGTTGAAATGATTGGAATGGAAGAGGTTACCATCAAAAGGCAGTTAAAGGAAGTGAAGGTTAAGATTTAATTTTATAGTAATAGTAATGAATACGATTAATTTATTGATTGTGTTTTAAATCAAATCTTAAGCGTTGTTAATCAAGTTTTTGATAACATTAAGCTTCTAATCGTTTCTTTAGCTTTATTGGTTATTTTATTACATACCTTTTTTCCCACTTAAATCATTACTTACTTCCCAATATATTTAAAGCTATTAACATGCGTATTGGATGGTTGTTTTCTATCCATTAAGTATTAACTACCAAAAAAATATTTTCTTTCATTATACTTTCATTGTTAAAGCCAAGATAAATACAATCCTCGATGCTGTTTAAAAGTGAACACGAAATATATTTTAACTTGGAATTTCAAATTTTTAAGCGTATTTTACTAAATCTGCCTGAAAAAGCTTTAAATGAGTGTGCTTAACGTATTTTTTTTTTTTTTTCATTTCATCTTAAAAATTAAAAGGAATTGTCTATCTATTATAGTTAAAAATCAAAAAGTATACGTTAAATTATTTTTTTCAGATAAATAATAACCGCCTTGAAACTGCAAAAGTACAGTTAGTGTAAAACTGCTATTTTGATATTTCGATTTTAACACCTGGGCTCATCCTTAATGAGTTAATAATTTTTTTTTTTCAGGCTGTAAAAGAAGAAATTATAAAGGAAAAATCTGTGCTAGAAGCATCTGAAAAGATTGCTGATTGGTTAATAATCAACAGCAAATCAGATCTCAGCGTACAACAAACAATAAACGATGAACTTCAGAAGAACAGAACCTTACTTAATGAGCTCAATACTCTAGCAGAAGTTCGATATGAAGAATTACTAGTTGCACTTATAGAGACTCAAAATTTTCAATCGACTTTAGGTGGTTTGATTTTGTTTATTGAATCGATAGAAGAAAGGTTGTTATTATTACCTCCTCTAACGCCACTATATAAGCCGCTGTGTACATTGAAAGAAAACTTTGAGGTAAATGATAATTATTTAGAGTTACTGTTAAACATAGATACGTTGCTTAATACTCTTAGTTGATAACCCAAAACTTAGATGCCTTTTTTATATACTCTGTGTAAAAATGTAGCATTCCACCTAGTTCACTATGATTTGACTTCAGCGCCGTTTGTTTTGAAAACATGGGTCGAGTTTTGTTTTTCCGAGAATTTAAAACCGACAGTAGATTAATCGGGGCACAGCCAATAAAAAATGCGAACGAAAAACATTTAAACTTAACGAGCGGTAATGCTTATTTATTACTTTAGTTATAATGTTGTCTTAAAAAGAAAAAGATGATTTTTTTAAAACTGTTATTAGAAAACAGTGATTATCGCTTTTTTTTTATAAAAGAAAAACAGTTTTTGCGATCCTTTCTTTCATTTTCTTCTGTCTTTGTGTGCTTTCGTTTTTCGGATGTGTGGCGATTATCTGTGTATGTGGTGTGTATAAGTATGTGTCTATACCTGTATGTGGTGTGTTGGTGTGTGTAAACATATGTATATCCCTGTGTGTGGTGTGTTGGTGTGTGTAAGCATGTGTATATATCTGTGTGTGTGTGTGTGTGTGTGTATGTTTGAACTGTATAATAATTATAATTACTGTTTACGTTTAGTTATTTGACAAGCAGTACAGCAAGTTTTAAAAGTTATACAGCAAATGAGCGTATGGGTAATAGGGGTCAGATTTATGGTGACCCACCCCTTAATGATTTAAATAGATATATTTTATAAATAGTGTAATGCGAATTTATAATTTTTTAGTCCAAGCATAGTTGTTTTGTATATAGAGTAGAGCTGTTAAATAATCCTTATTCCTATAAGATTAGTTTCCGTTTGAAATCGTTTCGCTTGCTCCATGAGTAATTGCTCAAGCCTGCGAGCTGCTTTTATTTTTGTAATAAGATACGTTCATTTTTTTTTTTTTTTTTTTTTTTTTTTTAATTAGGGAGACCCAGTTGTCAATAATTTCGAGTATATAAAATAAAATTGGCTCTCATTTTGAGCCTATAATAGATATATTTACTTTCGATTTTTTGCGATTGATAGGTTGGATGTAAGAAAATATGAAAATGGCAGATATTTGGTTGATATTTTGAGAAAAAAATTTAAAATGTTCTCAGTTCTCCAAAGTATTATTAAAAGCTTTTTTATTGGTGTCTATTGAAAATTCCAGCCTGTTAAGAAAATTATCTGACTGAAATATTTCGCGTTTAAAACAGAAGCCTAGTGCATATTTCGAATGAAAATGCGATTGTCCGGTTAGGCTGAAATTTGACATATACATTATGAAACGGTGTATTTCATACAATAGAATATTTCTCAAAATCGAATTTCTGAACCACATCTCCTGTCACACTTTTTATTTGATGTTAAAGGTTTTAGGTTTTGCAGTTATATCTACAGTTTCTAATGTCATTATTCAACCTTGCTACATAACTCGTTTCTTTCGAATTGTTTTTGTGTTGCTCTTAATTCCTAAAATCGGATTAGTTATGTTTTTCAAAGAACTGTGGTTAATTCGGGTGACCCCTGTGTAAAATTTTTGTTGACATATCTCTTATAAGAAATATTTTATCGGATCAATTTATAATTCATTTCCTTGAAACTTGCTATGTGTTAATATAATCACAGAATTGTTTGCATTCAACCATGAAATTAGTCTGGCAGATATTTTTACTGATAACCGACTTTGATTAAAAAAAAAATATCCCGCCATTTCAAAATATTTTATATCAAAACAAGTTCATATTCGTATGGATAAATTTCATACCGATGTGATTTATTGTTTTATATTCCTGAAAGCAGGGGTGAAAATCTTTTAACAAAGTTGCCTGCGATCTCTAAAAAGTGGGTAAAGCAAGGTCTTTCCAAAAAACACCGATTTCATGTTTCGTCACTACTTAATATATGGTTAAAATCTCAATTAATTTCTGATGCTGATACAGACAATAGTAAAACAAAGTTATCATTGTAGGCTTACTTGCCTTAAATATATTAGGATAAAGTTTGATTAGTAGGAACTTTGACGCTTTCAGCAATGTCATAAGTTCTACTATGTTTGTATTGTTTGAGGAAAATCATTTATTTTGGTCAGATATGTGTTGTGAAAAATTAAAATTGTAGCTACCCTTCAATTTCCAGTTCTACTTTTTCGTCTAACTTATTTTTATGTAGAGAAAATTATAAGGTAAGCGAGAAGAAAGATTGTTTGAAACGTGGAATTTTTAGATAGATAGATTTCATTTTGTTACAAAACGAAAAAAAATTAGAAAATAGAAAAGTTAAGTAAATAATAATAATAAAAATATCTTAGAGGTACGGAAATATCCGCTCGATCAGAAAATCTGTTAAGGAATGTCATACATAACAGAATTGGTCTCTCTGTTAACCGCATAATCATGGTTAGAATGCAACGTCATAATTCTACAGTTCAATCTTACTTTCAATTAAATTCTATCAACATAGAAAGTTTATGGCAGGCTGAAACTTGAAATTAAAGCCTGAAAAGAATTAGTTTATACACTTAAAAACATATAATTTTTGCAATTAGACTTAATCTGCTTCGATTTATCATGTGCTTATATTATTTTAAAATTAAGATTCATATATAGATAAGTTTTTCATAAATTTGATGCGGCATATTACGATCTTTGGTACAGCATTAAGACGCACTTTGTCAAATTAAAAAAAAAAAAAAAAAAAAAAAAAAATCTGGTGTGATAATTGCTAACTAGATTAAGTCATAGCGAAAATATCCAAAACGTGATATCTAAGTCTATATTATGTCATTTAGATCAGTTGTAATATTAAATAATATTGAAGCCACATTATCTGACACTACTGGGATTTTATATTCTAGAAATATTTTTGTATATAGCGTGATATTGAAGCGAGATATTTTTGGAAATTGCTGGAATGGTTGCACTATATCTCAATTTTGTTTTTTACTTTTTGTAAAAACATTTTTTAGGAACGCCGACTCTCAAATCGCCTAAAAATTAAGGCTAATTTAAGGATGATAATAAGCAGGATCGCTAGGACTCAAAATTTTTTTGAGGTATCTTAACTATTTTTACAAAAAAAAAAAAAGAAAAAAAAAAAGGGTTACAATGCTTACAAGGTTCATAAATTTATCTCCTTAAAAAAAGGTTACAAGTTTCATAAATTTATCTCCTTAAATAATTAAAGGTATTTTCCAGCTGCGTTTCGTAGACCAGCAATATAAGCAGGTGAAACGAATAACACAGGCTAACCATGTAGGTTTTCATTTATAGTCTAATTGACGGACTTAAATATTAGCTAATTTCAATTGTTACAATAATATCTTAATAATAATTATTATTTAATATTATATTTAATAATAATTTTAAATATTCATTAGATTTTCGTCATAATTTCCTTATGTTAATTAAGTTAATACACCTAATTTAACTTTCGTTAATTTTCTGCTGTTGTAAAAATATATTTCAGCCACATACTTTTTTGTTACCCTAAAATTATCACCGATATTTAGACTGTCGCTATTTGCATACTTTTCCTTACTCTCACTTCTTCATATGTACATTAGCAGATCTTGGGCCCTCCGGGCCCGATTTACTAGGCTTTCCTTCGGCTGTTATTGTCATGTATTTTTTTACCTTCCAAAAAATTGCCACATTTAGAGACATTTCGTAAATCCTTGCACGGTTTTAAAGTTTAAATTTCAGGGCTGGTGTCTTTTAGGAAAAAAAAACTGTATAACAGTTTCTCTACGTTTATGCATATTTCATAAGATTAATATTAAGTCATATAAACATTTTGTAATGTTGTTTCACCGTAGTTTAGATATTAAATAAGTAATAACAATAAATAAGTGGTGTAATATTTTAATTAGGCTGATATGGAATTTCGCTTAAACCCTTTATGTTGTGTACAATCATGGCTGAAAAAAATTTCTCATACACGTCTTATTTTTATACTGAAAATAATTACAGGCCTTTTAATTTCATGATTAAATATATATACATCGTATTTAGTTTTATCTTGTGCTATAATTTGATTATTCGCCCGCTATGAAAATCTCACAATAAAAATCTATCAATATTTGCTTTGAAATCTAAACTTTTTGTTTTCGATTATCATTTATAAAATAATAACTTTGAATCACATATTTGTTGCTTTGAGCAATGGTTTTTATCTTCAATTCAATATGATGTTGAAAATCGTGTTTAAATTTTTTAAAACGTAAATAGAGATTGGCTAGAGAAATAAGTAGTTCGTGTCTTCGTGAAAACTAACAAATATTGTTGTGGTTTTTAAACATCCTTGATGTTAAATATCAGTTATGCTATTTAAAAATATTGGTTGTAAGTTTTACATTAAATAGAAAATTAAAGCTTTAAATTTATTTTGCTATTTCCAATAATGCAAGATGGTTAAATTTACTGAAGTGGGTAACAATAAGACAAGTGAGATAATTGTGTGCAAATGCGGACACAATGTATCGAATGTGATTGTTTATGTAAAGCCGAAGCTAGTTAGAAGGAAGAAATACCATCATTTTAAAAGAGTGAGTTCATGCAGTATTAAATATATATTTTTCTGTTTTTTTTTTTTTTTTTTTTTTTTTTTTTTTTTTTTTTTTTT
>JAUZNK010000375.1:0-11816 GCA_035046665.1 Euphysa ruthae
ATATACATTGTAATTTATAATTCATCTAAAAGAATTTCATGAAAAAAAACTCATCTGTTTACGTTTTATGATTTTAAACTAAAATAAGCCATAAAACAGGTGTTTTGTAAAAGCGTCTTAATCATTAAACAAAGCATGAAACAGAAATGATAAGCCTGTTTTTTATTTAAAATAAAACTACCATACGTTACAATGCCAAATCAGATGTAAGTGGGCCAACACAACTTTAAAAAGTTTTGAGTCAAATAGCTGAGTTTGGGCTGAACACATACTGTGTATATACAAATTTAGACCGAAAACTGTTATTTTTTACTAGTTTTTTGACTATTATGGATTGAGGTGAACAGAAAAGTTTTAGTTTTAGTTCAAAAGGTTATTTTAAAGTCTTATTTGGGTGTTGTACTATCTTAACTCTTTAACATGAAAAGCAATCCAAGAGCGATAAAGTCTTTTTGTTATAAACTAAACACTTAGGAACATAGAACTTAAAAGATACTTTTTTTATTGAAAAAAATTTTTTTATAATTATTATAAATTTTTTGGAAGAAATATTTTACTATATTATAATATATATAATATTATATTTTATAATTTTAAGTCTTTTTATAAAGATATAGCGTAAGAATTTGAAAATAAGTTTTTGTTTGCTTGTTCAGGCTCTTCACAATATTTTTTGTAATTCAAAATTTTTGGTTTTGTTATCTTTCATATTCAAAAATTCGTTTAATTTTCTCTAACGCGCCTTCAGTTACCTTTCTCTATTTTAGTGAGCTGTCACGGTTATTGAAAACTAGTTTTTAATTTTTTTGTTATAATTACAAATAAATAGATAAATTTTTATAGTTTTTTTTTTTTTTTTTTTTGGCAGGTTTTTAAACTCTCTAAGAAATATTCCTCACTGGAAAAAATTTTGTCTTTAAATTTACTTTATGAATTAAGATATATGCCTAATGAAAAAAACATCTTTGGTCTGACCATGATGTGCATATTTTATGTCCACTACTGTATGGAATATCATGTTTTTAAGGCACTGAATCTGATTTTGAATTCCATTTGGGGTCTCCTTATTAATGGTACATAAAGTTTTTGTATTTTTACTTTTATAGGTTACACAGAGGACACAAAAGGATATTATGTGCCTTCAGAGTGCAATTTAAATCTATGTTTTAATTTTACAATAAAAGATGAAAATATTTACATCAATACACAAAGACAATGCAATCTTCCAGATGGTGAAAATCAGCAAGCTTGCAATATAATTGATGGCCATACTTATTCTGTAACTTGCTTTAAGAATGGGACTTGCAAATGGGAATATGCTGGCGCTAATGTTTATTTCATAAAAATTTCTGGTATAAAAATTGATTTTACTAATATTTCACATTTCTTTTCTGATAAGAAAGAGCCATGAAGGAAAGTTTCAATCATTAGGATTTTCCTGAAAATAAAGTTTTGATTATCCAGTTTTTTTTTTTTTTTTTTTTTTTTTAGACTTTTTTATTAATGTATTTACAAAGCAAAAGAGTACTTGAATAGCATTAACCACCTAGATTTAAAAATACCAGTCTATTTATTTATTATTTAACTGAAGCAAAGCCAGCGTAACATACTCTCTTTATGTATGTTTACATTGCTTTTGTTCTAAGGCAAGAATAATTGAGAAATAAATTTAAAATTCATTCTGTCTATAACGTACTTTAGCATCTAACTAGGTTTACTTTATTTCGACTTTAACTAATAACTAATTACTTATGAACCACCAATCCCGCTAATACACCAGAAATAACTAGTTACTTAGGAACCACCAGTCCCGCTAAAACATCAGAAATAACTAATTACTTAGGAACCACCAGTCCCGCTAAAACATCAGAAATAACTAATTACTTAGGAACCACCAGTTACTAACTAAAAAAAATAAATATTCTAAAACTAGTTTTCATGTTAAGACATAGAGCTGTATAATGGTTTCTAAAACCCCCTACTTAGGGTGTTTTCAGCTTGTTCAAAGATCCCCTGCTATTTAGGAGAAAAATTCCTTGAATGATTTTCCCAAAAGCAAATAAAACAGAATTTTTCCAAAAATTCTGCCTAACACCCTTCGCTTAAGTACAGTTTGCTTACTATAGTTCTAAATAGTTTTCTTGAATTTAATTGACTTTTTAAATTCTTGGTTTAGAAGGCAATTGGGGTGACTGGTTGCCATGGGGTGAATGTAACCAGACATCTGAAAAGAATGTAATGGTCCGGTTACGCAACTGCTACTCTCTTTATGATAAAGATTCGCCAAATACGAATAAACTGGATAATCATCAGTGCAACGGGTTTCAGTTGGAGTACAACACATGTTCCGGTTAGTTTTGTGCATCGTTAGAAGCTTTTATATTGATGAAATAAAGTAACTGTCAAAATTTAATTATTGCTTAATAATAGCCTGCGTTAAAAAATGGTGAAAAAGCCAACAGTCTAAATATAAATCAGGAATTTTTTTTTTTCTTACCCTGGGGTGGTTTTCCAGTTTTCTTAAACAGATTGATTACTGGAACATTGTTAAAAGATTTTATTTATTTTTAATGGAATTCTTGTTTAAGGTTGGAGAGATTCGATGTACACAGGCTGCGGTGTAAAAATGCTGAACCGAAGTTGTGTAGATTTAATTACCATGGAAAAATCCTCTGAATGTTCTTCAAATAGTATAGCTTGCACAGGTTTTTATATTTTTTGCTTTGAAGACATTTTTTTTTCTTATTTAGAAAATTAATTGATCGGTTCACCACTTTAAAATGTGAAATTAAAATCCGAAATTCAAAAATTTTATTTTTCTCAATAAATAAATAAATAAATAAATCATTAAAATGTGTTTTTTTTTTTAATTTCTTCTTAAAAAAAATACTTATTGTTTAAAAAACGGTTATACTGAAATCTTGCATATTTCTAGAGAATAAATTTATTAAAGCAAATATATTAATATATATTTATATAAATTCCGGTGCCAATAAAAGTATTTTTACTTTCCATAACTGAACTATATTTTTCAATGAAGAGTGATTTTCTTTTAATGGATTATTTTCTTTTTCATAAATTGTTTTTGTTTGCACTCAATGTAAGTAAATACTGCAGGAAATCTACGTGCACTTCTATTACATATTCTTTGAAAAACAATTTCCTCTTCTCCACAAGCAATTTAAAAAATCAGTTTATTTTTATTTTTAGAAGTGGAATCTTTCTTTTAAATGTGGGACATCTGTTAAATCAATTAATTAAGTCCATATTATCTTATCGATGAATTTTGAAATTCATGATATATCCTTTACAAAAGTCTCGCTAGAATGTGTTTAATGTTTCAATGTTTTTATTTGTATTTTGTCATTTTTTTGAAGCTATAAAGTGTGAAATAATTGATTTAAACTTTGAATTATTGAAAGCCAAAAACGTCAGTTATCATCTTTTCTTGATCGACATTTAAAATTTGAAGATTTTTAGTGTTTAGCTTGTTATTTTCTATACAAACCTGAAAGAAATTCAGGTTTTTGTAAATCAAAAATACAGGGTCTCATAAAAACGTAGTGTTAAAATTACAAACAAAAAAGAAATTCCATCCATGTCCTCGGAATTTGTTTCGGTCGACAAAGTGAAAATTCTAAAAAATAAATGTTTTACTATTTACACGTTCACAACAACGTGAAACTTTGTTTCCAGGGTGTGATATTGTAAAAAGTTTAGAAATAAGTTTTTTATTGCCTAACAAAGTATTATTTCTTCCACGCTGACACCTTCATACCAAGGACACACACTACAAAGTGAAACACCAGGAAATTAGCAAAATGAGGACGTAAGTATTATAAATGTATTTTATTTTTTCATTATCTTTCTAGTTAATAACTGGCTCGTACCTGCTGAGCCAGGAGTCAAGTTAGTAGAGAAATAGACCACTTAGTGTTTCAGATCCAAAAGGACTGCAGGAAAAATCAACCACTTTAAGTCCATGAATCTACCTAAAATCTATATAGACTCAAACTTCATCTTTCCAAGTAACTAAGCAACGATAGAAAAACTATTTACATGACTTGTGATACGCGCATATTTTAATTCAACGTATTTCAAACTTGTATTTTTCAACCTGGGGCCAACAATTAGCTTTGAGAAATTTATTTCAGAAGGTTTCCACTTTGAGTTCCCATCTGTAAAGGAAATTATTGAACTCGCACCCCCTTGGCGGATAACCAAAGTCTTAACCGCTCATCCAGACACCTAGTCAAACAAGTCTAGTCAGATTAAGGAGGCTTTTAGGCAGACTGATTAACCAGGGATCAATCCCTTATACCTGATGGTCATGGACAAATACCTAGACTTCCTATTTACAGCCTGCCATTATTGCTGCCTATGATAGCAAAACATAAAATAAATCCCTGACAAAACAACAAAATTAATTTATTGAAAGTTTTTAGTTTTAATTTTAGCAATTTTAGGGAACAGTAGCCAAATAAAATGTCAAAAATTCAACGCAAAAATATGTGAAAGGCCTTACATTTTGGTTTCGTTAACTCACTTCACTGCATAATAGTAAATTTTTCAGTAAAAAATTAAAACCAGATACTGTATGCAACTTACATAATCTGCATTGTTTTAAAGTAAACTGGTGCAGTCATCTAAAACAAAAGTGAGCAAGCCACGTTGCACATGTTTTACTATATGAGCATACCTACAGTACATATATAAAGAAACAAACAAACAAACAAACAAACAAACAAAATAAATAAATACCACATTACCATGCAGATTGTGAGCTTTTTGGATAAAATTTATAAAAAAATCCACGCATGAAAGTGTAAAGTTACAAAAATTTTCGACAGAAAAATTTACAATCTGAGGATTAAGTGATACACAAATGTATTAATTTAAATTTAGTGTATGCATTCAGCACTTATATTAGCAGTTATATCTTAGTTCAGCCATTGTTATCTTTTGTAGGCAAACTCATAGGGGTCATGGAGGGACTTACATTTTTTCAACTATCTGCATTACTGGATCAGGTTGAATCAAAGTAAGTTTACATCCAGTAACCAGAAGCAAAGCAGACTGTCGTTATCACTGAATCATGCATCAAGAAAAGATCTTGCATCAGGAAAAGATCTTTAAAGTTATGATACACTAAAACATAACAGGATGTAAGCACATGATACAAACTTGTCACAGGTACAAGCCAATAAAACAAGGACCCATGTACATGTAGTTTTTTTTTAAAAAAACTCTACTAGCTTAAATAGAAATACCAAAAAAAAGAATCTCAAAACTTTAATCAAGTTATTTTTATGAACTTACTCCAACTTACACCAAGGTCTAAAAATGTCAGGGGCATGAAAAAAACCTTATTTTTACTTATTTACAAAATTTTTGAAGTATTATTTATTTTTGCAAATCCCATGTAGCTCAAACATGGCAAAAATATGTGAACCACCCAAAATATGTAGTCACTTACCACTAGGACATTCCTTTTGTATAGTTTGATGAGAGTGAATACAGGTCTGTTTTCATATAGGATAACTCCCATGTATTGGGGGAAGGGAATTCATTTATACTTCAAATTTCATAGACAGTTAAAAATTCTTAACCTTTAGACGATGTTCCATTGTTATAGTTCAACTCAACCAACATTTTCTAAAACTTTTAGTGATTAAAAACAGTTGAGTACTTGGGGTTAATGTTCACATGTTAATTTAGCAGATGACATCTTTGTACGTACAATGAAAAATACATGCACATTTTCAACTGGAAAGCAGTTAAAGTTACCATAGTTACCATAAAATTAATGAAAACTTTCATATAAAATAAAAGCGCGTTGCTAACAGAATTTGGCAGTCAATCTCTGAAAATTCTAAAGAACGGGACTTAATAATTTCAAAAGGATAAATTTGTTACATTTTAACAGTATTGCAAAGAAAAAAAAAATCTGAAATTGAAAAATGAAATTGGCAGTAAAAAATGCTGCGTTAGGAAAAAATGGTTAATCTTTTAAAAGTTTCACCTGATGATAAAGATTTCTGATTTGTTTTTTATTGTTATCAAAAGGAAGTATATTTGCAGTACTTTTATTCTAAGACAAGAATAATTGAGAAATAAATTCAAAATTCATTCTGTCTATAACGTGCTTTAGCATCTAACTAGGTTTACTTTATTTCGACTTTAACTAATAACTAATTACTTATGAACCAACATCCCGCTAATACACCAGAAATTTGAATTTATTGTTATTACTTTTCATATCAGATAACCTGGTTAAAAATAATATTTTTTATAAAAAATTAAGAATTTTGCCATAACCTTCATATTTTTTTAGATTACATGCAGTTTTTACTTTTTCATTTTTTCATTTACTTTTTCAAGTTTTTTTGAATAAAGTAATAAATAATTAAATTATTAAGTAAAAATGCAACTCATTGTAATTAATTAACCACTTCATTAATTAACCACTTCATTAATTAACAAGTCTAGAGACACTCTAAGTGTAGTTGGTCTAACTGAGATTGAGCATTGCACTAGATGCACGTTAGTTCTTCTTAGCTTATTATTTGACTCCTAATGCTGGCCTGGTCATAAGAAAAATGGCTCATGTGCGATCATCGTACACCTAAGTTCACTTATTTTCCAATGACCTGCCCACATGCAAGTCTTAATTCACGTGTGCGATCCAAAATTTACTTTTTTATTTTTCAAAGCGCTCTGTATAGTTATTATAGTTAGCTGTTTGGAAAAAGTGTCAAATGTTTCTCTGCTAATGAACTGCAGTTTAAAGTTTCAAATTTATCTATTTAGCAACAGAAGAAATAAGATACCAAATTTGTTATTAAAATATTAACAGACGAGCTGCTCTCCTTCTGCTATGTTCAACAATAAATAGAAATAATCTGGATGACATTTTAATTGATTTTGAAAAAGCTGCAATTAACGCTGTTTTTAACACCAGACCTCAAACTGAAATGAAAGGCTTACATCCAAGACTTAGGTTTACAAGCTCAGTACAATACCGTTCCTGATTTTGTGCTACATCTTAGGATGGTTTCTGTATTAGCCTTTGTTCTACCAAACGATGTAATATTTTCATAACATTATGCCAAGAAATACAAATAATTTTAATGGAGATGAGGATGATTATTTAGAATACTTTGAGGACACCTATATAAGTAGATATCCTCTAAATGCACCTCGCTGAAATCCATTGTTTGAAATCAATTTTTGGAATATGTACCACAGAACAGACCAAGAGCTGACAAGAACAAATATTAGTATCGAAGGATGGCATCAAGCCTTTCAAAGGCATCTTTCTTCATATCATCAGAATTTTTGAAAGTTTATTAATATCTTGAAGAAAAAAAGAAGCGTGCGTACGAGCGTCAATCTTGCAACATCAAGGTGGTCATCCCGCACCAGCTCAGAGGAAGCTTTACGCTGATTACCACGCAAGAATTTTTCAGATCACCGATGATTATCCAACTCGACCAATTTTAGTCTATCTTAAAAGTATTGCTCATAATCTAGTATTCTAAGATTCTAAGTGTTTGTTAATATAACTATTTAGTGCAAAGAGATTAGTTTTGTTTGCTGAACTTTTTATTTTGAGTTAGGTGAAAGATGGAAAAATATGGCGCTCTTGCACAGGTACAAGTCAACATGCAAAAAGATAATTGATAATTGGCCTCCGGTTGTAAGAACTTTTTAAATAATTCCCGTTCTTCCAAATAACTCGCACGTTCATTTGACCTGTGTTTTTAGTGCGCCATTCTTTTGTGAACTAGTTTTGAAATTATTTTGTATTTTGTTCTGATATAGTTTTAAATATTCTTTTCATACTTTTGTAGAATGGACACTCTTTTTACTTGCACTACCAAATTCGGCTTAAGAGATGACTCTTTTTCAGGTGGAAAATTAAATTTCGCGATAGCTACGCGTAATTAGGCAAATAAAAATTAAGGGCGAGTCACAAATATAAATTCTGCGAAAAAATTTGTCTTGAAAGTTTTGTTTTTATATTTTTATAGTCATTTTCCACTAACTTTAATCTTTCATTAGTACACCTTATTTTCTGCATTAAACGCTCCGGGTGGGGAGGTTTATAAGAGAGGGCTGTTTATAAAACATTTCTAGGATTTCAGAGGGCGTTTATTAGAGAGGGGCGTTTAATGGAGCTTAATGGAGTATTTTGTCACAGTGTTCTAGAAAAAGGGAAATTGTTTTGATCGTTGATAACTTTTTATCTAACCATTTAATTTAGTAGATTTTCACGAAATTTTATAAGTTTTTTCTTCATCTTTCCAATGATGTCCGAAAAATGGAGGAATTAAATAAGGAATTATTTAGTTATGAGTGAAAATCTCATAAAAGTTTAATGGCTTATTAGTGCAAAGTTAGTTGCACACAATCTCTTTGTTTTGTGTATTTTTTGTGAGTTGCGGAAAAATTCTACACATTTGTTTTAAAGTTCAAAATTTTAATCGCAATTTATCGCGACTTTATTTTGTTTATAATTCTCATTAAAATTTTTTTTTTTTTGTTGATTCTGTTACCGATAGTCCAACTTTTGGTATCTTAGTAGCTGTCTTTTGTCATCCTCTTGTACTGCATTCTGGAAATCCCTCATCTCAAATTTTCCCCCTTTGTAGTCTCATCATCTCGAAGCACTGCTACTGCAATAATCGCGTTATCTAAAACTTTTTTATCACTTCCTTGAGATTTCAAGACAACGGGACTCCACTGTGATCACATTTAACGATGTGAAATTAGCTTGATCGGGATAATGCTAGCCTTCCCTGTATGTGGAACTTAATTTGTTGTTAGTTCTTTGTTGTTAATCGAGATGTTTTGTAACGCGAATGGGTAAAGACAGTTAAGGTGAAGCTGGTTGTTGATACATTATAAGGAAATAGTTATATGGAGAAATTTTTACTTCGAATTGGCCAATCTAACCTAGTCAATTATATTCAATTTTAATTTTTTGAACATAACAAATCACAGTCATGCAAATAATGATCTTGTCAGCCAACTTCCATACCCACTGTAATCTCACAGTTTAACCTGTATTTAAGGCTTGGAAAGTTTCTCTTTTTCATTCAAAATTGAAATACGTTTTCTCATTTTTGGCAGTAAAATTTGAAACTTTAAACTTCTGGGGAGCAATTCACCTTGTACCATAGTTTAGTTTTTTTTTTTTTATTAAGTCTTTTTTTTTTAACAATCCCACAGTTGCTATTTTTATAACTAACATTTTAAATATTACATTTTAAATGATACGCTTGTAAATTAAACATCAAAATATAAACAGAGTGATTATATTGCAATTTTGGAGGTTTTTGACATATGTGGTACTTCATGAATGAATGAATTAATGAATGAGGTTATAATTGAAACTTCGTAGTTGCTAAGAAACGAAGTAAGTCGTAGACAAAATAAATTGTTTATTCGTTTTGCTTGACGGCTTTATCTTTAAAAATTCAAGTATTGTTTTTGCAAGTTTTTTTTTTTTTTTTTTAGTTTATATAAAATTTCATAATCATAAAAGCTCCCAATAAAATCCTCTTGGACATCACACCTCTATAAGAAATCCAGACGTTCAATGACCGCACACCATTTTGAATTATGGCGTGTGTGGGCACTTGCGCGTGCAATCACACTCCACTCATGACCAGGCCTGTAATGGGTATATGTGCATTACAAATTCTTTGAAGTCCTATAAAAATGCATTGGTTTTCTTTTAAAAAAACCTTCCCATATAAGCTACTTCCATTTTTAATTCTTGCCAACTTGTTTTTCATCCTATTTATGTGGGAGTTTTTTTCATATTTCGGAGAAAAAAATCATTATAATGAGTTCCATTCGTACCAAGAGTTTTTATTTTACCTAAATAAGTTCATGAAATTATGTCTCATTAAACGCATGTTTCCAAAAGGAGTGAAACAAAATATCGAAACATTTATTTACTTATTATTTCCTTTTTCATAAATAACATTTATATAATTATAAATATTTATTAATAATTATATATATATATAAATATGTATAATTAATCTTACATAATAACAAATAAGCAATAATGTATCGAAAAATAGGCAACTCGCAGGTCTCTGATCTTATCATAGATTATCATAGTGTAATTTATTATTTATGATCTTTATTTATAATTATTTATAATTTAACACATGGAATGTCGGTAATATGTTCTTAATTTTTTTCTTAAAAACAAGAAGTGAGGTATTGCCTATATTGCATATATTTTACATTTAAGACTAAAACATTGAATTTGGAATAAATTAATCTTTTAAATATTTTAAAATATGCTTTAATATAATCTAATAGTGACTTAAAAGTAATTTAATTGAATAATTTCTAAGGCTGCCTTGTGACAAGGATAACAAATACAAAACTTAGGCCTATTTATCGCTTTAGTCAATCTTTTACTATAATTTTACTAAAGTACTAGATTTTTTGATTTGTTTTCTGAAAATATTTTTATTTAGTAAATGAATAATAATACAAATAAAATCTAAATTTATTATTTTACTGTGAAATTGGGCGATTTTTCTAAATTAATTCGGATGTTTATTTGATTGTTTCGTGAGACATTTTCTCGAATGAAGTTTCTGCAACGCAAAAATTGTTAAAACGATTATTGAGTAGTGTTTTATGGTTTAGACAATACTTTGGATTGGTCGATTCCTAGCAGTTGTAATCATACGTGTTTTGATGGTGAAAATGAAGATATAAAATGTGTTAAAGAAAATGGAACAACAATGGTTGAATACATAAAAAGTTTCACTTCTTGCATAGGTTTTGTTTTTTTAAATTATTACTTGTTAGATTTTTCCTAATTTCAAAAAATTACCTGACTCTTTTTTGAAAAGATATTAAACTGTCAAAAAGGCGTAAAATACTAATAAGCCGTGTTAATTTTGTGTTCTTTGGTAAATTAAGATCACCTCCTGCTGTCTCCGGTTGTTGTGATACAATTTCAATTTTCTTCTCGCCCAGACTTGATTAAAATTATCAGAGTTCAATGTTGTTATTTGAAAAAAAAAGAAAGAAAAGTGCTTCAATATTTTTCTTTTAGCTCCAAATGTAGTTGTTTGTCAACGCATGTAACATGGAAGTTCTAAATGTAGGAAAATGTAATTAGGGATTCCTAGATTTCTTGTTACATGGTAGTCGGTTACATAATTCACTTCATTGTCAGAATTATGAATTCTGTGCGTAACACTTTTTGGAAGTTGAATTATCCTGAAGAAGCTAACAATTGCTATTCATGCATGTTTTCTTTAATTTTGTTCTGGGTTATTCAATTTTTTGAACATGGCAAACTTTATCACCCCAATGCAGTTTTCATCTGTTATATTTTGACCTATTTGATATAGCATAAAACTGCCTGATGTATAGTTTGCATTATTTCTGTGCTATTAAATGCCTCCATTGTTACTTTGTTTTATTACTCTGTGCTATTACTTTGAGCAAATAAATATTCATTAACAAGAATCAATTTAATGAAAATAGTTGATTTAGTTAATTAATTAATAATCAATTAATAAATTAATTAATTGATTCAGATCTTTCTACTTAAGTCTTTGTGAACACTTGTTTTCAGGGCTGTGTTCAAAGTTTGCTAATTTAATGCCTATCTGATTTTTATGACAGTTTACTTTTAAAATTTCACTTTGTGATATTTAAATGAGATCAAACAATTTTTTTCAATGAAAAAAAAAAAACTGTAAAATGTAAAACTTTGCAGTTTGTTTTTATTTAACCAACATGGATAAATATTAAGGTTTAAATATATA
>JAUZNK010000386.1:0-11816 GCA_035046665.1 Euphysa ruthae
AAATCGCGAACGTTGTTAAATTTTTAAAATTGATCGATATCTTCTTCACATTCTGAAATTCTTTTGAAGTCAGACCGCTCGACAATATAAACGGAATAAGGTGCCTGCCTTTTTGAATCACTCTCTGGATGGGGCAAGGGAATATGCTCTTTGGTTTTAGCAGACTGTTCAAAGTTAAAAAATTGATTTCTAAAATTACTTCTAGATTGAGATGTTCTGATATTTCTTGTGGAAATCAAAATTTATTAGAAGATTGGAAACATTCTGAGCATCCTCACAAAGTTTGTAGACCGAATTGCAAAATTGACAGTACATTGAATTGATGCATAATGATACTCGACTCCATTTTGTTGTTTTAAAACCGCACTTGCAAGTAATACCTGTGATAACCTATTTAGATTTTTTTGAAACCAAGCCCGTTCACTTGCTACCAGTAAAGATGATGAAATCACATCCTGTGATATTTAAATGTGATGATGGTGCAATAATGACTATCAAATAAAGCGATTTAATATCTCATTTTGATTGATCAAACTATTTAAATAGATTATATTTCGATTGGTTATTAATGATGTTATCACATTTAAAATATTAAATATTACACCACAACATTTAAGGCACCGTTTCTACTATAAAGTTTTTACTATGAATTTTTATTTTTCTTGTTATACGAATCTCGTTGGTCACAGAAGATAAACAAAGTTAGCATTGAATGCAGAAAAACAGCTAAAAATTTCTATTCTATGTTGTGCGCATTCAATAAAATTGCAAGACGAATATTATATATAATATTAAAATCTATAATACATTAAATCTCTAAATCCATGCAGCATAATATGATGGAAAGAATTATAACTCAAAGAGTTGTTGCCATTAGTGTTTTTTTTACGTAAGAAGCGTAATTCCAGGAATATTATTAAAAATGTTATTTTTAAGTCTTTTGGAGAAAAATTTTTTGTCATGCAGTTTTTCTAAATTAATGCAATATTTGTTTCAGTTTAGGACTTCATTGTAAGATACTTGGTTGTGCCAGTGGGTTTTGTGAACTGCGATCACTGCTGTCATTAAAAAAATTTAAAGAGTTAGCTCATTGGTTTGTTATTGAATTTGTAAGAGTTTTTACATAGTTCAAATACATGTAACTGTTGTGAGTAGAAACAGATTTTAAAAATCAGATCAGAAAAGTATAATTGATAGTGTTTTTAATAGAGCCCACAACCTGAGTTTTTAAAGTGTCCATGGATAAATTTATAATGTGGTAACATACTTACGGATAGTTATTAGCTAAAGTTTTTTGTCTCCTTTCAGAGAAGTCAATGATCTCAAAGTGAAATTCTAAATCATTTAAAAAGGTAGAAAAAGCTTCGATATACAAATGCACTGCATTCCTTACAGAACCTGATATCAGACCTAGTGTCGTGATTTCCTTTTAATTACAGCGCACTTATAATGAAATCTGTGTTTTCAGAGGTACCGTATATAAAATTTAGTTGCATTATTAAACAGAAGAATATTATTAAGACAGATATTATAGAACCAATATTTATAGCTATTAGAAAGTTCAATAAGTCGTCTTTTTGTAAATTTTCGCAAATTAGTGTGAACCCATGTTTATCACAGATTACAAAAAATTGAGTCAGTTAGGACAATGGGTTCACGAATACAGCATATGAAAAATTCTATAAAGTAACCGTCGCGTTCGTTATCTTAAGGAATTAGTTAAATAAAGAAAAATGTACCGAAGAAAATAATAGGTAAAAAAGATAAAATATTTTTTTTCTTGGATAAGAGAAGGGCTCTTGAGATATTAATTAATAAAATAGAAAAACCTAGGTAAAAAATTATAAAGAGCTTTTAAGAAGAACCAAATATTAGATTTTGACTAAGCAAGTTAATTAAACAATTCTTCTGATTGGATTTTGATATCGTGTTCCCCATAACCAGTCTATTTTGGCATAAATTCTCGTACAGAATACAGAGCCAACTTGCTTTTTGCTTTATGTGATATATTAATATCCTATCAAAATCTCTCCAAAATATTTGACCAGTTATTCAATATTTAATGCAGAGAAATTATTATTTATAGGTAAATATATTTATAACTCTGTTCCCCTCTGGAAATGTTACAAATCGCCTTCATGTAATGTTTTTATAAAAAATTTCCATCTAAAGTGAATGAGGCAAGGCAATAGAAATGTCCATCATGAAATTATTTGCAAAGAAAAAGGTTTTTCCCTATTTCTTATTTTCCTATTTCCTATTATTACCTATTTTTCTAACACTTATTATAAATATATGTATATATACATATATATATATATATTAATCAGTATGTAGTTGTAAGAAATTTTTAATAATGAGTCGACGTATAGTAAAAAACAAATTTATTTTAAAACCAATAAAAATAACAACAAAATAGCTAGTAATATCATGGTGTAAGGACACTCCCATTGCTTTTACGGGTGCATGAAGTTGTCAAAGTTAACTTGTTCTTCACAAAAGATAAATAAGCCGCTCACACACACACACAGAACCAAACACACACACACAAACACACACAAACACACAAAAAAAAACCATACACACACAGAACCATACACACACAGAACCATACACACAGATACGCACACACAGAACCATACAAACAAACACAAATCCTCACAAAACCATACAAACAATACACACCGAGACACACACCCACCCACAAAGAACCATAAAAGCAAACACACACACAAAACCATAAACACACACACTCATACACACAATACACACACACACCCACACAGAACCATACAAACAAACACACACACACAAACAAGCATACTCACACAAACACAGAACCATACACACACCACAAAACCACACAAACACATAAGAAACCATACACACACAGAAAATACACACACAAATACACACAACTAGACACAAAAAACACACCGAATTATACAGACAAACTCACACAGAACCATACACACAAACACACACACATATACACAACCATACACACTCACACACACACAGAAGCAAACACACACACATACGTACACAGACAGATAGAACCATACACACAACACAGCCAGAACAATATACACACACACAGAATACGGTACACACTCACATACGGAACCAAACACACACGCATACACACAGAACCATACAAACACGGACAAAAACACATTAATATTCATACACAGAAACACACACACACAAACACAGAACCATAGACAAACACACACACAGAATACGGCACACACTCACATACGGAACCAAACACACACGCATACACACAGAACCATACAAACACGGACATAAACACATTAATATTCATACACAGAAACACACACACAACCACAGAAAACCATACACACACACAAACATAACCACCCACATAGAACCATAGAAACAAACACAAACACACACACAAACATACTCACACAAACACAGAACCATACAAACACACACACGCACAAAACCACACAAACACATAAAGAACCATACACACACACACAGAAAATACACAGACATATACACACAACTATACACAAAAAAAAACACCGAATTACATACACACATACAGAACCATACATACAAACACACACATACACACAACTATACACAGTGACACACGCACAAAAGCAAACACATGCAAATACGTACACAAACAGATAGAACCATACAGACACACAGCCAGAACCATATACACACACACAGAAGCTTACACAGAAAAACACAGAACCATACACACACACACACAAAACAACACAAACACATAAGAAACCATACACACACACACACAAAAAATACACAGACAAATACACACAACTAGAAAGAAATAAAAACACCGAATTATAAACACACACACACACAGAACCATACACACAAATATCCACACATATACACACAACCATATACACTCTCACACACAGAAGCATACACACACGCACATACATACACACACACACACACACACACACACACACAGATGGAACCATACACACACACACACACACAACCAGAACCATACTCACACACAGAACCATACTCACAAAAACACAAAACCATACACACACACAGAAAACCACAGACACTCACATACGGAACCAAACACACACACACAAAACCATAAACACAGGCATACCCACAGAACATTACACACACAGACACACACACTAACACAGAAAACCATACACACACAAACACACAGAGCCTGACATACACACACGCGCACACACTCAAACAAAACCACACAATTACACACACATTCAGGCAGATCGGTACACACACACACACAGAACAATACAAGCACCAAAAGACCCATACATACGCAGAACCATGCACAAATACTGAACCATACAAACACACACGCACACACTGAACAACACAATTACACAAACAGAACCAAACACACAAAGAACCATAAACACACAGCCAGAACAATACACACACAAACACAGTACCATTCACACCTACATACCAATATACACGATCAAACAGATGCACACACCCAGAATCATATAAGCACATAAAACCATACACATACACACATACAGATACACACCGACATAACCATACACACACACAGACATACACACACAAAGACAGAACCATACACCCACACACACAGACACACACACACACAGAACCATACGCACACAGAAACAAAAACACACATACAGAACCAAACACACACATATAGAAACAAACACACAGACGCACAGACACAGGCACTCACTAAACTAAATACACAAACAGACACACACAAACACAGAACCATAAACACACACACAAAAATACAGAACTATGCACACACACAGAACCATACACACACACAAAATCATACACACCCACACAGAACCATACACACACACACGTAGAACCATACACACACACGGCTAGAATCACACACACACAGACACACATAAACATAATCTCACAAACACAGAACCATACACACACACACACATACAAAACCAAACAAACACATAAGGAACCATACACACACACAGAAAATACACAGACATATACACACAACTATACACATAAAACACACCGAATTATACACACAGAGAACTAAACACACAAACACACAAACATACACACAACCATACACACTGACACCCACACAGAAGCAAACACACACACATACGTACAGAAACAGATAGAACAATACAGACACACAGCCAGAACAGTATACGCACACACAGAAACTTACTCACACAAACACAGAACCAAACGCACACACACACACAAAACAACCCAAACACATAAGGAACCATACACACACACACACACAGAAGATACACAGACAAATACACACAACTAGACAAAAATAAAAACACCGAATTATAAACACAAGCACAGAACCATACACACAAATATCCACACAGATACACAAAACCATATACACTCTCACACACAGAAGCATACACACACGCACATAAATACACACACACACACACACACGCACACACGGATTTAACCATACACACACACAGACACAACCAGAACCATATAAACACACACAGAGCCATACTCACACAAACACAAAACCATACACATACATACACACAGAAAACCACACACCCTCACATACGGAACCAAACACACGCACACAGAACCATACACACACGCATACACACAGAACCATACACACACAGACACACTCACATTAATATTCATACACACACACTAACACACACACTAACACAGAAAACCATACACACACAAACACACAGAACCTGACATACACACACACGGACACACTCAAACAGAACCACACAATTACACACACAAACAGGCAGATTGGTACACACACACACACAGAACAATACCAGCACCAACTAACGCATACATACAAAGAACCATACACAAATATTTAACCCTACACACACACATGCACACACACAGAACCATACAAACAAACACACACACACACTAACATACTCACACAAACACAGAACCATACACACACATACTAACACGCGCAAAAACACACAAACACGTAAGGAACCATACACACACACAAAAAATACACAGACAAATACACACAACTATACACAAAAAAACTCACCGAATTATACACACACACACAGAACCATGCACACAAACACACACACATACACATAACTATACACACTCTTACACACACAGAAGGAAACACACACATATACGTACGCAAACAAATGGAACCATACACACACAGCCAGAACCATATATACACACACAGAAACTCTCACAAACACTGAACACATAACCATAAACACACATACAGAACCATAAAGAAACACCCACACAGAAACATATAATTACACACACTCAGACACACAGAGAACCATGTACACACACATACACATTACCTTACACATAGACACACACACACACACACAAAATCATACACACACACGCAGAGAGAACCATACACACACACAACCGTACCCACACACAAAAACATACGCACACAATACACACACACACAAAAAAAACCAAACAAACACACACACGCAGAGAACTATACACGCAGATATAAAAGAGAGACATACACACACACACATACAGAACTGTACAAACGCACACACAGACACACACACACACACAAATAAACACAGAGAATCAAACAAACGCACATACACACACAGACAGGACCATATATACAATCACACAGAATCATAAACACAATAAACATGAAACGCACACACAAAACCATACACACAGAACCATACACACACATACAGAACAATATACACACACACACACACAGAACCACACGAATACACAGACACACACAAATACAGAACCATACACATACTCAGAACCATACATACACATACACAACCATACACACATACACACTGAAACACATAAACAAACACAAAGAACCATACACACACTGACATAGAACCATACACACAAAAAAGCACAGACACAGAAACATACACACACACAGAAAATTACACACACAGAATCATAAACACACATACAAAACCATACACAACCACACACACTGAACCAAACATACACACAGACACACACACACAGAGCAATGCACACACAGAACCATGCACATACACAGAAACCCACACATACAGAACCATGCACATACACAGAACCATACACAAACATACAAAACAATACACACACACAGAAACATAAAATCACACAAACACAGAACCATACACACACTGACGCAGAAACATGCTCACAAACAAAATTTGACACAGAACCCTACACACACAGAACCATACACACACATACAGAACAATATACACACACACACACACAGAACCACACGAATACACAGACACACACAAATACAGAACCATACACATACTCAGAACCATACATACACATACACAACCATACACACATACACACTGAAACACATAAACAAACACAAAGAACCATACACACACTGACATAGAACCATACACACAAAAAAGCACAGACACAGAAACATACACACACACACAGAAAAATACGCACACAGAATCATAAACACACATACAAAACCATACACAACCACACACACTGAACCAAACATACACACAGACTCACACACACAGAAACATAAAATCACACAAACACAGAACCATACACACACTGACGCAGAACCATACTCACAAACAAAATTTGACACAGAACCCTACACACACAGAACCATACACACACACAACCATGCACACACATACCAAGAACCTTACACAAAAACACACAGACACACATAACCATGTATACACATATATAACCATACAAATACACCCACAGAATCATACAGAGAGACACACACACAAAACCATACACACACATATAACCATACAAATACACCCACAGAATCAGAGAAACACACACACAAAACCATACACACACACTCACACACACACATACAGAAACATGCACACACACACACACACACAAAGAAAAATACAAACACATACACACACAGAATCATACACATACACAGAACAATACATACACTAACAGATCAATACACACATAACCACACTTTATGAACCATATGCATAAAGTAAAGAATACACACACAGACTCACACACAAAAAATCATAAACACACAGAACCATATAACTACACACCCACACGCACACACAGAAACATACACACACGCACATTTACCAAGACACACACACAAAGACAGAACCATACACAAACACAAACAGACAGAACGATTCACACACACAAAAACAGAGACACACAAACACAGAATAAGAGACACACACAGAAAAATACACACACACAGAACCGTACACACAAACACAGAAACATACACACACACAAAAAGAAAAATACAGCCACATACACACACAGAATCATACACACACACACACACACACACACAGAACAATACACACACAGCCAGAACAATACACACACAAACACCGAACCATTCACACATACATACAAATATACACAATCAAACAGATGCACACGCCTAGAGTCATACAAACGCATAAAACCATACACACACAAACACACAGAAGCAGAACCATACATAGACAAAATCATACACATACACTTACACAGAAAAATAGGAACACCAACAGAACCATACACACAAAGAACCATACACAAAATCTGAATTATACACACGCACACACAAGGAACCATACGCACACAAAACTATAAAATTACACAAACACACACGGAACCATACATACACACAGAACATAACACACACACAAACAGACCCATAATCACACACACAGAGAACCAAACATATACACACACAAGCAGAGAACTATACACACAGACACAAGCAGAGAGACATACACACACGCAACACACACAAAACATTACACACAGACACTCAGAACGACACAAACGCACACACACACACAAAGAGATCCATGCGCACAAACACAAATACAGAGAACCATACGCACGCACACACAGACACACACACAAACACGACCGTACACACAATCACACAGAATCATAAACAGAGAACTTTACACACACACTCAGAACAATACAAACGCACACACACACAAACACACACAGGTCCATACACACACACACACACACACATACAAATACAGAGAACCATGCACACACACATACACACACAGACACGATCATACACAAAATCACACAAAATCATACACACACAGAACAAGACACAAAACCACAAAACCATGCACACACTCGTAACCATACATACGCATGCAGAACCATAAACACACAGACACCTACAGAACCATACTCACACACAACAATACACGGGCACACAGACCCATGCACAAACACAGAAATACACACACACACAACCATACACATACACAGAACCATACATACACATACAAAACCATACACACATATCCACTGAAACACAAAAACACACACACAGAACCATATACCCACTGACATAGAACCATACACACAAACAAGTACAGTCTCAGAAGCATACATACATATATACACATATACCAAATCATACATACACAAAGAGCATTTCACACACTAACACAAAACTATACAAACACAGAACCATACACACATGTTGATAGAACCATACACACACACACATACACACAAACACCGACAGGACCAAACACAATAACACAGAATCATACACACACAGAACAAGACACACACAAAAAAATCATACACGTACACAGAACCATACACACACATACAGAACTATACACACACAAACACACACACATACAGAACCATACATATACGCAGAACAATAAACACGCATACAGAAGCATACACACCAACATACACTAAACCGAACACACACACAGACACACACACAGATAGCAATACACACACACAGAAACACACACACACAGAACCATGCACATACACACACATAACCATTCACACAGACACACACACACACAGAATCATACACACACACATTAACCATTCAAACACACACACACACACAGAACCATACACACCCACACAAATTGAGAACCATACACACGTACAAACACACACACACACACATATATAGACAAGACAATACACACAATCACACAGAATCATACAAACACAGAACAAAACACACATACAAAACCATAAACAAACATACAGAACTATACACACCAACATACACTGACCCAAACACACACACAGATACACACACAGAAAACAATACACACACAAAGAACCAAACACATACACAGAAACACACACACAGAACCATACACATACACACACATAATCATACACACAGGCACACACACACAAAACCATACACACACTCACACACACACAAAAATCGAATCATACACACCATACACACAAAGAACCATTCAAAACCACACTCACAGAACCATACACACCCACAGAAATTGAGAACCATACACACGTGCACACACACACACACATAGGTAGGACCATACACACAATCACACAGAATCATACAAACACAGAACAAAACACACACACAAAACCATAAACATACACAGACACACACACATGCAGAACTATACACATACACAGAACCATGCACACACATACAAAACCATACACACATACAGACTGAAACACAACAACACACACACAGAATCATACACACACTGACATAGGACCATACACACAAAAAAACACAGGCACAAAACCATACACACGCTCAGAACCATACAAACACTAAACCATACACAAATACACATAAACAGAACGATACACACACACACACACACATACACAAAGCACCATAAAAACACAGACACACACACAGTACCGTACACACACACGCACAGACCCATTAACACACACAGAGAAAACCATACATACACACACGCGCAAAGCCATATACACACACACACAAAGCACCACACAAACACAGACACGCAAACACAGAAAACAGAAACATACACACACGTACAGACCCATAAACACACACTCAGATAACCATACAAACACACACGCACAAAACCATACAGACAGACACACACTCACAGAGCCATACATACATACAGAACCATACAAATGCACAGGCACACATACAGAATCATGCTCACAATCACAGAGTATGATACACACAGAGAACCAGACACACACATACAAAACCATGCACACACAGACACAGAAACATACACATTAACAAACACAGACACAGAACCACACACACACATACACAGACACACACACACAGAACCATACATACACACAAACAGACCCATAAACACACACACACACAGAAACATACACATGCGCACACACGCAGAGAACTATTCACACAGACACACACAGAGAGACATACATACTCACAGAACTATACACACACACACTCAGAGCCATACAAACGCACACAGACACACACACAGATCCATGCACACACAGACACACACACAGACAGGACCATACAAACAACCACACAGAATCATACACACACAGAACAAGACACACACACAAAACCATACACACACAGAACCATACACACATACAGAACCATACACACACAGACATGTAGAGAACCATACACACACAGAACAATAAAAACACACACAGAACCATACACACACAGAAATACACACACACACACACACAAAGAACCATACACACACAAAAAACCATACACACTTACACACACACACACACATGCTGATAACCATTAACACACACACATACACAAAACACACACACAGACAAAACAATACTCGCACACAAACACATACACAATCAAACAGACACACATACAGAGCCGTACACAAACACATAGACATACACACACACACACACACACACGCACACAGAACCATACACACACACACACACACAGATCAAACCACACACACACACATACAGAACTATACTCACTCACACACACACACACACACAGATCAATC
>JAUZNK010000397.1:0-11815 GCA_035046665.1 Euphysa ruthae
CGCAGTTGCTTCATATATATATATATATATATTTTTTTTTTTTTTTCAATAATGTCTTAAATACTATGCACGGCTGCAGATACAGGGAAGCTGTCACATCATGTGTAGCAACTAAATTTTATTCAAAAATTTCACTACTTCTAGCGAATGTTTGATATGTAGTAAAACGTGTAAACTACATTATATATGTAACAAACATAGTAAACACCATATATGCCAAAAATATATAAAAGAACAACTATTAAAAATTTTTTATTTTTGATAGTCAAAAAGTTAGCAATGATATTAGAAATGGCGCAATCTGGAAGACCTTGGGTTAGCGCCGTAAACGCTCTCTAACATGAAATGAAATTTCCGAATTTCAGTTTTTCTACGATTCAAGTTCAAGAATAGAAAGACGAAATATTTAAAGTCATTGAAGCAAAAAATCACTGCAGTTATTTATACGTGTGAGAATTTAACGTACAATTTGCGTTCACAGTTACAATGTAAACAGGATTTATCATTGAAATTTTGGAGAACACATTTTTTCAAAGTGATAGCTTAAAATAATTTTCCTAGCCCACTGGCATAGGATTGCAAGAAATTTTGCTAATACAAAAGAAATTCCAAAATCTCATTTAATACACGATTTAAGAAAAAAAATTCAAAATTACGAAATAGATTGCCAGTTGCTAGACTCATGTTTTCTATAATTCAAATAGGTGGTAACATGGGTGTGAAGCACCCTGCATGAACCTCTCATACAAACACATTTCAAAAATGGAAAAATGGGTGTAATGCGTCTGATATCAATCTTATAAATCATAAAAATCCCATCAGGTAGCAATATGTGTACAGCAATTTCTATCAATCTCAAACATAAAAAATTCCATCGGGTACGGGTTTAATGCGTCTTTTCTCAGTTGGAAATAAAATGAAGTATTTTTGAATGCTTTTCAAATAAAGCCTGCCCCACTGATCCAGAAGCAAGAAATTTAAAAACGCCAAAATTTTCCCTTATTTATAAGTCAACATATTTACAATGGAAATTCAGCCTAACAATCGATATGAAATAGGCGAAACAAACGCATACCTGGTTTCATATTAACAAAGTCTTCTTTCTTTGATTCCTCTCCATTAGCTAGTTTCTCGCTGGTTACAGTATGACTTTGTTCGCCTATTGAACGGCTTACTATGACCTAAGAAGACAAATGGTCTCCTCTATAGTGGCTTAAAATAAAATGGGTTAAATGTTTACATTATCGCTTTTAAAAATATACAAACTTATTAAGATATTTGCAGAAATATGAGAACTGTTTCCAACTAAGCGTTGGTACGGGCCTTTTACTAAATAACAAAATAATGTAGATCAATTGATGTCCTCAAAAAATATTTCACAAAATTTATTTTATTAGATTATAAAAACTGTGCAAAATGTCAAAAAAAATCTAGAGATTAGCTTTGGAGATAAATGATGATAGAAACATTGACAAACAGAAGTAAAATTATGAAGTCAATCGAAGTAAAATTATAAAGCCAATCGAAGTAAAATTATAAAGTCAATCGAAGTAAAATTATAAAGTCAATCGAAGTAAAATTGTCATTTGCAAGCAAAAAATTTCATATTAGAGGACCCCAAATGAGAAATTTCAAATAATTTTCTTTTTTTTAATCATAAAGGACTAAAATACAGTAAAGCAATACGTCAGTGAAACAGATCTAAAAACCTCGTTGGTGATTTAAAAAGTTCTACTGTATCTAACATGAAAAAACATGTCATAATAATACCGTCTAGATATCAGATAACACACCCAAATATCAAAATGTCATATCAAAACTCTCAAAATTCAATCTCACAATTACGAACCATGGGTAGGTGAATGTTTAAATGAAGACATAAGTATATGGCAATACTATTTTTGAAAACCCATATCTATTTAAAAAAAAGCACTAGAGCAGTATAATATGCCAATGTTATGCCATGCTATGTAAACTCCCCTGAAATATCACAAAAAATTATTACCAAGAAGATTAAGTATCACAGTTCTTGGGAATAACAGGAATAACATTAAAAATATTAAAAATAAATAATAATAAAAATGGCAGACTTGAATTATTAGAAATAACATTCTTGAAAAAAAAAAACATTTTTATTTTTAAATTTTTTTATAAAAAAATTTTTTATATTTTAATTTTCTCGCGGCCTGGGATTTTCAAAATGGCCGATACACTGAAATGATCAGAAACATTAAACATACAAAATTCCACCCACAAATTCAAACCATAATTTCTTGACAAAAATTTTAAAATTTCATTTATGGACCAAATTTGACATGCTTCAGAGCTTGCAATTGATAACCTTTTTGAAACGGTTGCAAATTAAAATATTCTATAATATTTTCTGAGACAATGAAACATTTTAACAAAGCCTCTCAAGAAATAATGACAAAAGACGTTTTAAGCACAAGTGTGAAGTTATTTGGAGCCAGGTATCGTTATTACTTGCTAAATGACTGAAATAATTTAAAGACTAACATTCATTTCTAAAACCATGCAAAATGTCAGAAAACAATATAGAGCAGTTTGAGATTAGAATGAAAAAAGAAAAAGAAAAGTAACAGAATTGGACTTGCTCTTGAAAAAATTAAAGTATTCAAAATAGCCATTAAATTAGCCGTGATAAATATTTTTCCATATCCTGATAAAAGTTTTATTAAGAATTCAAAATAACATCAACTTTTTTGCCTTATTTACTCAAATATATGGATAATGAGAACTTGTTTTTAAAAATCTAGGTTTGCTGTGTCACTTGCCATATCAACCCTTAACTTCAACAAAGAATTAGAAAGAGGGACGAACAGATAAAAAAAAAAAAAAAAAAATCTCAAACTTGGCCACTTTAACCTTTTTTTCTAGGAATATCTAGAACTCACTGGTTTTTTTTTACTTAACTTTCAAAAAAAATCTATTGAGCAGATTTTGAGAGAATTGTATTTTCCAGTTCTCATTTTAGCAAAAAAAAAGTTAACAAGCAATTTTTTTTTTTTTAAATCCTGATTTTTTATGCCGTTTTTCTTATTAACTGCAAACTTCTAGCAAAAATTAAAGAGAAATCAAAGTTTATGTGAAAGAATTAAAAGTTTAAATGTGCAGGTTTCTGCAAAATCGAGGGCACAGAGCACGAGTAGCATGGTAAAAGTGGGTGCAATATGTCTGGCATAACACAATACCATTCAAAACACAAAGTCTAGCGAAAGCAACAAAAAGAGAACAGAATCTCTTGCGTTGAGTTGGCTACAGAAATGAGGTCTTTCAAATACCTATTTATTTATCTTTTAATTTTTTACTTTCGCAAAAATCCTACTTTTAAAATTTATGCCTAAAGTCTAGTCCATTTATTTTGATGCTTCCTTCCATACAACTTACAACTTACTTTCTCGTTGCCACTAGAATCTGTCTTTGTCGTTCGAGATTCTACAGACTGAAACAAAAAAGCATGAAAATATCTATTAGAAGTTTTATTTATACTTATATTGGTTTATTTTGCCACCACCTGACCCCGGCAGCCAAGAGAAAAATACTGAAAGTCAAAATATTTGTTTTCTTTTTTTTTACTTTCTGCATGAGATAAAATTCAAATTCAAATTTCAGTATATACCACATTTTCTAGATTAAAAATGAACATAGAAGAAAAATTTTTAAACACTAAATTGAAATTTGTGATGTTTCATAGATAATAAATAGCACATTGATTTGATAAATATTAGAATCGAAATCTATAGGTGATTTCACGAAAACTTCTAAAACAAAATTTTTGGTGTAAAAATGACCATATTTGGGCTCAAAAAAAAAAAAACAAATATATATGCAGTATAAATAAATGCAGTACCAAAAATATGGAAAACTGATGTCAAAAGATTCCTTCAATAATCCTTTAACTAGATGTAAAGGAAATAAAACCCTGGTAAGAACTAAGATCCTGATTATATTTTTAAAATTATCAAAATGCAAAAGTAGTTATAAATAATATTTTCAGACATGAAATAAAACCAGCAGAATTTAAAAATAATTTCTTAAAAAATATCAAAAAATTTCATTTTAGCAATCGAATTGGACACGTTTTAGTAGATGGTCTGTAGGGTTTATAATGCAATAGACCTTTCACTTCATGCAAATTTTCCAAAAAAATGAAAATAATGGAATTCAAAATTTTTTTGAAATTATTGATTTCATATTAAAAATTACCATAATCAGGCATATTTGTGTCCAGCACCAAAAAAAAAAGAAAAAGAAACTGTCACTTGCTTTCACAATCCTGAAAGGCAGAAAAAAAAAATGAAAAGATGCTGCTTTGCAGAGAATCCAAAAAAAAAAAATTTTTAATCATAATTTTGATAAAATCACTTAAAATATTTTGTGTTGTATAAAATACAAGAACTGCCAAAAAATCAATATCACAAAACTTTAAAGTTGAATCTTCGTCGTGAAAAAACTTGGTTTCAACTCCCTATCTGAAATTTCATTAAAAACGTATCTTTTAAGAAAATTCAAAACAGTTTCAATTTTACTGAAAGGCACGTAAATAGGGTAAGATATTAGGAAAGAATAAAACTTTCTTTCATGTCTACATTGTAAATCATTGTAAAAGATTAAATATAGCGATTTAGAAAAAATATGTCCCAAGAAATACTTACTCCATCAGAATTAATCTTCCTAGTAGTTTTTGAGAAGTTAAACGAACCATGTTGCCTAGGCTGACCAGAAGGAGGGTCCTTAAAATTGAGAATATCATCCAAAGATTTCTTGCCATTGCTATAATCACTGTCAAGATCTGTACAAAAAAAATGTCATGATATAAATCCCAACCCTAAGCTCCTTTGCACAAAAAAAAAAAAAAAAAAAAAAACTGTCTGTACCTTAGCAAAATAGTTTTATTTTAAATAGCAATTCACTTAACTTTCACAACTCAATTTTTCTAACATTGGAATTAATTTTTTCAAGTTACCCTAATAAAATCAATGTGCAGGTTTAATTTGATTTTGATGTTTGAAAATATTTTTTTAAGCACTGGATGATAAAACAGATTGTTTGTCCACAAAAACATATATTTGAGACTGATTTAATTGCTCAAAAAAATATGATGTGACGTCTTTAATGTCGCTTAATAAATTTCGAGTTATTTTTCGTTTTTTTACTCATTTTACAGTTGAAAACAATGTTTTCCCCGCTTTTCATGATGTTAGTCAAATTCACAACCAGGTTAATCTGTCTGATTAAAAGGGAGCAATTTTTTATTTCACAAGAGAATGGGGAACGATAGAATACATTGTTACTCCAACAACTTTGTATTTGGTTACCTATTTGATGTATCACTATGTGTATTATTTATACAAGTGATTTGGATGCCAAATAGAGAAACATCAAAATTTAAGAGCATTTTTTTTTTCAATGTTGATTTTGAATGATTATTATTATTATTACAACTATAGAACATTTTTTTAGGGTTTCGTTTACTTGACTCCGAATATTTTTTTTTTTTTACAACTACAGGTCTTTTTTTGATTAGAGTTTTGTTTGGTTGATTCTGAATGTTTTTTGATCGTTACAACTATATGTCCTTTGTCGATTAGGATTTTTATTAAAAACGTCAACAAGATATGCTTTCTCAAACTTCTGTATACTACTTGCTGTATATTTTTTTCTTTTAAGCAGGGTTCTTCATAGTAGTATAGAGACTGTCGGAATAACCAAAATAAAATAGTATTTATACCAGTAGTACTCTAGTAACATCTGCCTGGTTCATATCATTTCATTGACAAAATATTTTTCAAATTGAATGATTTTTAAATACTGAACATACCACCAGGAGATTAATTCGATTAATTCATCTCCTAACAAATATTTAACAATTTCAGTAAATTATGCTTTAGTTTTAAATGTACAGTCTGGACAGTCTGGATAGAAAACTAATGGGTAACTTTTCCAATTTTAATTTTCTGACATAATTTATAAGTTTGAAACATTGTTGGTCACTTAAAAAGTTTGTATTAAAAAATATTTATTTTTAAGTCATTTTTTAACAGATTTCTTCATCAGTATTAGCGTGTTTACTTAATATAGTCACATTTACCCAACCTCCAAAAATGATATAGGATATAAAGGTTACCATGTGCAGTGACAACTGTTTCAAAATTTTTAATTTTTAATAGATTGAAGGAGAAAAATAACACTTGACTGGTATCATAATAAATGTAAGTGATATATGCAATATAAAACCTTTACACACCTTTCATATACTTTTCAGAATAACGTTTTCTTTTTATCTATCATTGATCTCAGTTATTATAGTATTTACCGTTGAAAAGAGAGAGAGAGAAAAAAAAAACATGACGCAACAATATCTGCTCATGTCACGAGATCTGTTATTTGGCAACACAATAAATTTATTGAAAAAAAATCATTTAATTTAAATACTAGATACACTATAAATCTAATTTATATATATATTTAAATGCTATTTTTTATTCATATTGATGTTTATCTATTTATAATAACTCCTAAATAATTTATGTTTAAAAACTTCAAAAAAAGTAGTCAGTAGTACCAGTGTAAAGTTGCATAAATCACCTAGGACTCTGTCTAGCTCCTTGTTTTGAGGGTTTCTGTACTACTATTTGAACAAACATTTATCAAAGAAACATTATTGAACTTTTAGTTATAAAGAAAACTGTTGTACTAAATTTTTTCCTGACATATATTTATACTAGTCGCAAGAATGTAGTAATAATGTTGACGTATTGGTTGATGTCCATGGTTGTTCGTAACTAAAGTCGCTCAACACTTAATTGATCCACGTATATATGCATTGCTGGTCGCTGCTCTAAAACTGTCTCAGTATTCCATAGGTTAAATCCACGCTTGAAAAATTTTTTAGAAGCTCTTTACAAGTTCGACATTTTCTAGCTGATCGATTTGCTTATTCTTTTTGGTACTTCTTTAGGCACACCCATCCAGTTTTTATCATGTTTTTATTAGAAAAAATTTAACGTTTTTTCAGCTTGAGTTCGATATAATTTTTAAAATGGCTACAAAATTCTATAATTAATATTTCCTAACATTGTACAAAAATTTAAAAAAATCAAAAAATAATTCCTTTTCTCAATTTTGAACTCATTTTGACACGTTTGAAAATGAGGCCAAATTTTCAAATAACTAGCATTCTAAGTAATATTTCTAGCATTCTGCAGAAAATCAATTTGAATTCACTTGAATCTTTTTTCAAAATAAAAAAATTTAATTTTTGTACCAAATTGAACATTTTTTGGGTCTGCTGCAAGGGACTAACAAATTATAAAATGACTGGTAAATTATTTTTGAACATTCACAAGTAGAATGTTCACAAAATTAGAACGTAAGCACTTGAACCAATATTTTTTGACCAAAATTTATTTTCTTTAGGGCCTGGGACCCAATAAAATTATTAAAATAGCCAACATGACAAAATAATGCTTTTCAACAAGATAACCAACCGTGCCTGGGACCCAACAACAACAATTTTTAGCATGTGACCATATGGCTCCAAAAATTCCCTATAACTTCATAAAAACAGATTTCCTGAAAATTAAAAATGCTGATTTTTAACATGAAATTTACCAAATTTTGGCATAAATGTAAACGGGTCCAAATTAATTAAAACTAACAAAATAACTTTTTGCTTTAAATTCCCGAGAACTCTACAAGTGAACATTTTTAGTTCCTGTCATAGTCGTGTTTACACTTAAATAAGGAAAAAAGGCAGCAACAACCACATATATTTAGAAAAAATAAAAAATTCTGAAAACTCATATAATATCGGCACTAATGAGCAAATAGAAAAACAGATGTGCAGGAGTGAATTCAATAAGTGAACGATAGCTATTGAAAAATTTACCTTTGTCCGAATTTTCATCCAATGATTGCCTTTCAAAAGGGAAATGGAAGCCTTCTCTCATATTAGGTAAATTAAATACCTCACCGAACTAAAAAAAAATGAAGTTATAAAACATGGCGTTGTTGTTAGTAAAGCAAATACAATTTAATCATATCAAAGCTTCACATAGTTTAAACTTGCTTCTTTTCACAATAATAAAATATTTTTATTTTTTTATTTTTTATTCAATGTTTTTATTGTAGACAATAGTTCATCTGTATCATTTAGAAATTTTTGTTTTTCACAAAATTTTATTTAAAGGCAATTTCTGAATATGAAAAAGTAAAGCTTCTTCAGTGTACCAAGATTTTTATTATTTAGAATTAGCCAATCAGGATTAACAACATTAACTAATGATGTTTGTTAATTACTAGAAGATAAATATGTAGGAATTTAATATATGATGGGGCACATAAACATGCTTGATATTCTTACATTGCAAATGAACAATAAAAAAAAAATAATAATGAACTCCCTGAGATTAATTTAATTGCATTTCTTATTTAAATATTTATTTTTATGACCATATTTTACATTTGTTTTCAAATAAAATTCTCAAAATGGCGAAAAATGATTGCAAATTTTTTGTAACAATTATGAGTACTTAAATACCATGAAAATATTTTTTTTAAATATTATTAACAATTACTTTGTATCACCAATAAAAATTCCAGCAGATTAGGAATTTTGTTTCTTGAGAAAAGTCAAAGAATGTCATTTTTGACCAAATTCTACCTGTAATCTTGGTTACTTCAATTAAAAAAATAAAAAAAAAAAAAAAAAATCATGATTGCATTTTGAAAGTTTACAAAATGTAATTTTAGAAAAAATGCCACTTCTACTCAGGAAAACAACGTTCAAATTAGCAGACCTCATTAGACTCTGTTAGCCTTGCCAGCAGTCAAAAAACATGATTTTAAGTGACTTTAATAATCACAAACCAAACTTGAACCTTGCTTAACTGAATTTGTTGAGAAGAATTCTACTGCAAATCATACATTTTTATAATTTGCTCTAGGTGCAAATGTCTTTAAACTTTCAAATAAGTTAAGTTTTTGCGGTTAGCTATTTTTCATATATCTTGTGAGAAATATTTAAACCAATTGGAAGTGACGCTGCATGATGCTGATACACATTTTGTAGCGAGTGAATGCAGTTAGTTGCTGTTAAAAAGTATCAATCCGATGATACAGCGCACAAAAAAGCAAGTTAGGATTTTTGTTTTTTTGATACAAAAAAAAAATGCAGGATTTAAAATTTGCCAAATTCCTTGCAAATCAAAATCTGTGCTGAATAAGAAGCGAGTCTGAAGAGCCTAAATTTAAAAAAAAAGGCGACAATACCTTAAAACTATCTCGAGGTCTGTTATCATGATTCAACATTTTTTCACGAGGCGTTTGACTTTCATTACTAGCGGGAGATGAATCCTGATAGCCTAAAATATATAAAATATTTGATATAATACGGCTTCATCAATGGCAACACATCAAAAATTCTTAGTCACATATTTACTTTCAGAAAATTTCCTGAAAGGAAAAGTTTGCTTTAAACATTAAAATATATGTAATATTGTAAGGAATCGGGCTTCCTTAGATTTGGTAATAAAAGATGTTGAGTAGTTTTTTTGCCACTCTATCATTTATGAACATAAAGTGGCCGATAACAACATTTACCTTATCTATCTAAGTAAGGGAAAAAAGATACTTTAATGCGAAACAAAAAACACGGTTCTATATGGGGTTGAAAAAACTTGTATTCTTTAATTTCTTTTGCTAAAAAATTTGTATTAAAACCTATCAAATTTTATATGCTTTATTAATTACGTTAAAAAACTATCCTTAACCTACTTAACCAAAAAATTTCCAACTCAACATTCAACGAATGATTTTACGTATGACATGAACCCAAAGCAATTTTTTTGAAAAATAACAACTATCAAGCCTAAATTCTAAATAAAGCACTGACACCTGCTACAATTTTTAGACATTTAGGATCTGATCAATGACTCCTACTAAACTTCTAAACAATGAAAAATAATTTTCTTATTATTAAAATCTTTTTTTTGTTACATCTGAATTAAAATATGGTTAACGTAATCTATTAGCATTTTTTTGGTTATGCATTTCTAAGGAATAAATTCCTATGCACTTCCGAGATTTTTATCAAACTTTTTTTACTTACAAAAATATATCCTATGAGTGATGGAGAAAGAGTGGACTCAGCCCCGTGAATTAAATTTGGCATTTGGCATACTCAACTCACCTCATTGCAGATTTTTATTGAATCAAGGTGGGAAACTTTTTTAACCTTCTTTGACACTGAAAACAAATTGAAAGAAAATAATCCTGCAACTATTTTTTTTTTAATCATTGAAAGTACACACCCATACCAAGTGAATTAGGCTGTTGTTGTTAAAATGTGTCCTTTCCAGTACCACTATCCTTTCCAGTAGCACGGCTCACATAAAAAAAAAAACCATCAAACCACAATGTTTTTTTTCTTCTTTCCTTTTAGGCATAAAAAGTGGCACATAAGAACATATTTAAGAAATATATGAACTCATTAGAATCACAATGAGCCCACTTAATGGTAATATTTTCTGTATGGTCAGTAATATTTTCTGGATGGTCAGTAACAATTTCTGTATGGTCAGTTCATTGCAAGATATGAAATTTGCTTGAAAATCAAAATAAATTCTGCCCTGGAGAAGAAACACGAGTCTAATTAAGCTCTTGCTATAAACAAACCAGTGACTCTTCCCATTTAGAAAAATAATTGTGATTTTAATCTTAACACACCCTCTGATTGAATTATTTAGAAAAAACAATACCTGCATTTTTTTAAAAAATACTCTATTGCAAAATGAATATACAATTTGTTTTGTCTGCAAGTTACTTTGTTTCATAGCAACTACTAGGTTTACTTCAACCATTATTTATCCAAGATCCTCCAGTCCTGACAAAATCACTTTGCTATATCTAAAAATTTGTATTTTGATGTGCAACTCATTGGCTGTCATTCATTCTTGCTTATCGCTAATGAAATATCAGTTAAAAAAAAATTTGAGTTCAGATGTTCAATGATGGCACAGAAAAAGAACACATGCATTAAATTATTACCTAAACTCATACAAATATTCACATCTTAAAACAAAGCCTTTTAGAAGAAAACCTTCCCTAATTTCTCTCTACTTGATGGAAAAATAAAAAAATTCTCTGACTTAAGTTAACACTCAGGATCGCTTCATCAACCTAAATTTGGTCTTAGGTCAAAAAAGTTTTGTCAGCTTTTGGCCAATTAGGTTCAGCACTAATCTGCCGAATTCTTTTTCACAGGGCTGTGAACTTCACCCTCCACCATTTAATAAATTTCCCAGACACTAAGTAAATGTCTCACCCTACATCTTGAAGTCATATTGCCTTCTAAATATTTTATTGAGAAATAAAGGAAAGCTCACCAAAGAAATCTTCTTCGTTAGAGGGCTCACCAAAAAACGGATGATGAGTTATTCCAAAATTGAAAACATTCTTAAAAAGGCTTTCCATTTGATCAAAAATCTGTTCTCCCTCAGATTGGTTGTAATGATGAATAACAATGTTGGAACTGCCATAACCATCGGAATCATTGTCGTTGAGTGAGGAGGGTGGTGTATTTGATAACACTTGGTTTCTCAAATCATTTTCCACATCACTATAATATTAGTTCAAGAAACTAACTTTTTTTTGTTTAAGACAAGAAATTTTTGCACCAACTGAACAGACGTTAATGAAAAACCAGTTAAGAAACAAGAACTTGCAGCAGGTATGAGTTTATTATTCACATTTGAAAACTTATATTTTATACATAAATATTTATTATATATAT
>JAUZNK010000419.1:0-11814 GCA_035046665.1 Euphysa ruthae
ATATATTTCGCAAAAATAAAATGAAAATACAAAAAATTGAACAGAAAGGTAAATTGAGAGAGAAAGATGAAAGATAAGAAAAGAAATGTAACTTTATATAAAATTTGGTGAATCAATTAATAAAATAATATGTTTAAAGAAAAAGGTGAAATTTTGAGATGGATGACCAAAACCTCTTTTTATAGGAATTTTACTAAGATTAAAACCAAAGGTTTAGATCTCGAAATATTAGGCTATAAAGTCCTGGAAACAAAATAACATTTCTCAAAAAATAAAAAAATTACATTGACCAATTTCGTAAATAATGAACTCCTCTGCACATATATATTTAAATCATAACACAAAAGCTTAAGAAAAAAAAATTACCAAATGTGATAAAAAAGGCCTTTAACCCCAATAAAAAGAATGAACCTTTTAGGCATGGACCTTAATATGATCAAATATTCAATATGTCGGACATGCAAATATGACAGAAATAGTATTTTCGAACATCTTGAGAAGAATAATATCATCCAATTTTCAGACAAGATTTGACTCGTTTTTAACTTATCAGGAGTCATTAAGTGAAATATTCTGTGGTTTAAATATATGAATGAATTGCTGCTTTACTATATTTAATAAGAATCACACAATCGCTTAAAATTAATCAATATAAAGATTAAGTGACAGGGATATGGGGACAATGCAACTTCTTCGCTAGTAAGATCTAAAATAATACAAAACATAATCTTCAGGCCTTTAATTTGGAACCAGTAGAAAAGATGAAACCATCATACAAGTTAAAAAGCTGTTTTCTATGATACATACATTTCATTTCTAATTTTGAAAAACTGATAACGTGCGTCAAAAAATATCTACTTCTTGCTAAACTTCAGCCAAATATTATATTATATTATACTAGCCATAATCGGGTAAATTTAGAAAAAATCAACAAACAAGAGCTTTAAATAGTATTTAAAACTTTAAATATAATACCTAAAACATCACCCTTACAATGCTATAACTTATTAAATGAAATAACTTACATTATTGTTATAGTGACTAATTTCTGATCTCAACTTTGCCATTTCAACAGTCATTGCATCCTGAAAATAACATTTATCTTTAATTTGAACAAAGTCTTAAATGCAGTATAAACTAAACGCTACGAAATTCCATCTATTCAATGAATAATTAATAAATGATATTAATTTTCGGAATTTATTAAAGAATCGTCATTTGTAGTGACCAAGCATTATAATTTGAATTATTTTTTGCATAAAAATGAAAAATAGTCTCCTGACGGAAACTTTAGATGAGGGAAAAAAACCATTTCATCTTTTCAGGTAATTGGGGGATGAAATGTTAATAGCTTGAGATTTCATTATTGTAAGTGTTTATTTATGTTTGTTTCAATACTCACACTAGATATACAATTCTAATAGATGGTATTATTTCTCAGAAGTAAGACAACAAAACATTTTTTCTTTCATTATCCAGAAAGTTTTCTTACATAATTAGATTTTAATCACGTTCTCCGAAGTCAACCAAAATCAAGCAAAAAGTACATGAGTAAAAATTAAAATACGCCTTAATCTTTTTCAATACCATGTAGGATCTAATAAAAGTAAATCATGAAAAATCATGAATTTCATTTGTTACCACTCACATTTTCCTTGCTTAAGAGCTCAAATTCTTTCTTTTTCTTATCCAATTGTTGAGCAATCAAATTCTATATAACAAAGAGAAAATAAAAATTTAGTTAGCATAACTTTAATTTTGAAAGTTATTTTATCTTACTTGTGAAACACTTTAAAATTATAACTTATTTAAGGTATCAAAGTAAAAGTAAAGTTTAAAATTTAAAAATGATATAATCACTCTGTGTGTATTTAAAGGAAGGAAATTTATTGTAATAAATTAGAGACCAATAAAATATCACCATAAATGAACTTATGGTGAAATATATATTTATATACATATATTTTTTGAGTGGTTTTTATTACTATTACTACTACTGCTCCTATCACAACTATTGCTGCTAGTCCTAATTTTATTAATAATGGTTACCAAGATTAAAAAAAAAATGTTAAATTTTGGGTAAGGTAACCCCTAAAACCTTTTTTGTGCATCCTGGGCCTAAACTTGGACCTAAATTCAATATTTCACCATGTTACACACAGCGAGCATCCTTTAAAGTTATGCAATGAAATTTTCATATATGCAATGTGATTGTTTCCTGCCAACCTGCGCAAGCAAAATATTTTATTATTGTATCACAGTAGAACAACCTATATTTGTACAAAAGAAATATACCTTATCATCTAAAGACTTCATACGTTCTTGTAATTGATTCTGTAGTTGTTGATTTGATTCAGACATCAATTTATCTACCGTACTTTGCAGTTTATTATTGTGTTTTTCTGTTAATACTTCTCGTCCATTTGCCTAAAGCAAACACAAATGTAAATCAAATTTCCTATCTCATATTTATTCGCTAATATTCACAGCTAGCAACTTTCAATGAATCTATGTATAAGTAACTATCAGAGTAGGAAAATTTTCTTTTAAGACCATTGAGTACTTTTGGAGAAAAGTTTCAAAAATCATAAACTCTCCGAATATGAGTCATTGGAAAAAATAATTAGTAGAAAATAATCTATGAAAAAATATGATTTGAAAATGATACACAATCGTAACGTAATATACAAAACAAGTTATTTACCATAATAAGTTTTTCTGAGAGTTCCTCTAGCTGCAGTTGAAGATCTTGAAGTCTTTCTTCAGCAGTGAAATTCCTTTCTTCCGCCTAAATTAAATTAATTTATCAAAAGTGAAAAAGGTAAATATTAATCTGAATTATATTGTTAAGCTTCCAAAAATCTATCACAAGGTTTACAGAGCTACCACTTCCCACAAAATTTTTTTTTACCTGCTTTAAGTTTTAACAAAAATCCTCCCTAAAACACTACCTATATTTCCGAAAATTGATTTATTACACAATTTATTTTTAATTAAAAGAGAAATGGTAATAATCAAGCTGGTAAATATCACATAATTAACTGGAATAAGGTTATTTAGAAAAGTTAGTCATTTAGTTTTCTACAAATCTAACGTGTGATAGCCACCAGATTTCTGTACAGTACAAACAGCCTAACCCCGCTTTTAAATTACAATGGAAATATTGTCATAACAGAAAATTTTTGTCCCTATCCTTGCCTTTTTTTTTTTTTTTTTATTTTCGTTTATTACAAATGTATCTTTGTCAAAGGCAGAATAAAAACTTACTTAATCAATGCAAAGCTAGACAGCAAAAGATTATGCCACATAATAATTTTTTTTATTAGTTTAAACTTTTAGACTCTCTACTATCTCTATACAGTATTGTTAGGCACTTAAGACATAAAACATAAACATCTGCTCTTTGTACCCTTAATTAAGGAATTTTCTGAAAAATGCTTTATTCAAAATTTAATTTTTACAAAGAAATTTTTTCAGTTTAACCCCTTATCACTAGTTTTTATTCAAAGCAATTTCAGAATAAAACTTATGGCCAAAGGCGCTTTTTCTTATAAAAGCTTTTTGCCACAAATTTTAATAATTCAAGTTAAGACAGTTTTATATGCTAGCTTTGGCTGCTCGACAAAATTTTGAGTACCACTCAGACTATCTCTCTGTAATTCATTCAGGTGGTGTGAGCAAACACGAATCAGCAGCAAATATAAAATAATGCAACACTGCATAAAAGCCAATTTCATAAGCATAAAAAAGAATAAAAAAATTTCACAATTTTTAGAAAAGATCAAATTGTCTTTATCTATGATGTTCGTTGTCTAAGCAAGTATTCATGACATAAACCTTACAATACTTTGCACTGATTAAAAATTTAACAATAAAAATAAAAAAAAGTAATTTTTACTGCGTTCAGAGCCGCCTTGCGATTCTCTAATTCTTCTTGTATTTTTGGTAATTCTTCAACATGCTTGACTGTCTGAGAAAATTTTGATTCATAAAATTTGCATTGTTCTTGTAAATTACCAATCTTTTCCTCTTTCTAGATGATAATGAAATACTTCATAAGCATATGTAAAAAGGTTTAAAGGGAAAGTTATACAACTAAGCTAAAAATAAGGTATCAAATAAAAAGCACACATATTTCTGGGGGATACTAAGAAAAAACTTCATTTCCTAACATATCTTGAATAATATACAATAAACCCATAACTATAAAGTCTTTTGTACGGAGTAAAAAATTTGTAATATATTTTTTTTTTTCGATTTTATTTTAGTCAGGGTTTGATATTTTTAATTTCAAAAGCAGTCTTACACTTGCTATAAAACAGTTGCTATGCAACAGTGTATTTAAACTTTTTAGAAAAAAAAAAGTTTAATTCTTATTCAATTCTAAATTATTTCCCATAAAAAATAACATAAAAAACAATTACTTGACCGAGTATAGTTTTTAAGCCATATAATTCTGTCCTTAGCTTTTCCAAATCCTCATTTGCGGAAGTCAGATCGTTTTGCGATCGCACATATCGCTTTTCCAGAGTTACCATTCTGTCTTCAATATCGACCTTTTGTGCGGTCACCTGCATAAAAAGAAAATACAATTCTTAGAATCTCCATCATCAGTAAAATTTTCAGTAGTTATATCTTAGAACTAAATTTCAAACCTTTTTGGTCCTGGGTCTGCTTCAAATTATTTTTTCTTTAATGACCCGCAACCGCAATCAGAAAAATATCGCTACCGCAATCAGAAAAATATCGCAAGCGCAATCAGAAAAATATCACAACTATCAGAAACATTGTTCTCTAACTTCAAATAAAAGTTATTTAAAATCTGGCCATCATTAAAAAAAAAAAAAAAAAAAAAAAAATCGTAAAAATTTTATTTGAGGGCCAAAAGTGTTTTGGGATCTGGGTAAAATAATCAAAAATAATTAAATAATTTAAAAATAGCCTAAACGTCAAAATATTTTAATTTTTAGGGAGTGTTAAATAAACCCTTTACGGTAAAGCTTATGCAAGATTTTTTAAAATTTTGGGAAACCATATTTTTAGGCCTAAAAATACCAAATTCCAATTTCCCTTTAAACCATAGTTACTATATTTGTTTTGACGAACTACATGAATTTACCCATTTGTTTTGTTGAAAATAAAAAGTAAAATAAAATAAAAATACATAAAATTACCCATTTTGAGTTGAAAAAAAATTTGGTTAGCTAATTTAAACGTAAAATAAAATTTGAGAAAACAGCTAAAGCTAATTCTAACACAATGTTTCATCTGTGCCAAAATCTCTGAATGGAAGCTAAATTGATTGATTAATGGAAGGCTTTTATGGGAGTTTTTTAAAGAACATTGAGCAGGGTCTGTTACAAAACCTATTTTTAATGTTGGACAGACATTATGATACTTTATTAAGTATTATTAAAAACGATTATTTCCCCCCTGCCACCTATATACTGTTTCGCAGATTTGTCTCTTCTTATACTATACAATACTGTGGCTGAATCAATCTTTCTATGTTGTTGTGTGTAATGTATAATGAGGCCACAATGGAAATATTGTTACGTACGAAAGACAATTCTTGTTGCTATCCATGCCATGATTTGTTTTTTATTTTAATGTTCATCCTTGTTGTGTTTCTTTATTACCCATTATCTTGTCATATAGTTTACATAGCATATATATATTTGTTTGTTGGAGAATAAATACATACTCAATTGCTTGCTTTGCTTGCTTGTTTGCTTGCTTACTTATACTTTCAGTAGCAAGACATTTTTCCTAAAACTTTGTTGTTCATGAAAAAAATTTTTGTGACAGGAATGATTTCAAAATTTAAAATAGAAATATAATTTTTTGTTCATATCGAAAAACTTTTACCGATGTTATCAATCTAAAGGAGCAACAACTATGTTGCATTCTGAAATTTTTTCAGGACAGTAGTGTGTTTCAGTCAGACAATGGCGGACAGAAATTTTGCAACATAGATTTCGATGGAAAGTATTGTCAAAAGACGTTTCTTAACTTTTTATTAAATTTCAACTATTTATATCAAATGGCCTTTTCTCAAATTGATATTGGAAATTATGTCCGTGCGACATAAAAAAAGGGAGCCTACAAGCAATTATGACAAACAAAACTACTGGCAACTAAACTTTTGAAATTTCAAAAAAGGGGGTAAATGACGGGATTAAAGATTGAATTTGTTTTATTTTGACAAATATATTTGTATCTATTTTAAAAATGTTTGTGTTTGTCAACTCAGGCATTTATAATTATTACAGAGATAAAACACATGTCATGAATTATAAAATTTTATTGAGCGATGTTTCAGGAGTCATGCTGCTCCTATCATCAGGCTAGTTACAATTAAAAATTTAAGGTTTTTATAGGAATAGCGTAGGCTCGAAATCAAGTGTTTTTATAAGGTGTTAATTAGTTTATCAGTGACGTAATAATAATGTGGACCGACAAGGAAAATTTTATGGATGTTTTATGTATTGGAAATATCAGCTATATAACAAATAAGTATGTCTGTCCGACATAAAAAGTCTTAAAAACCCTAAATCTTTAAATCAAAAACATCAATTCACAAAACATATGTCATAAATATCACTTAAACATAAAAGCATCCTTCGTGGTACCAATGGTTGCAAAGAGGACACTTGATCCAGTTTGTCCTGTCCTCTCCAGTGAAACATTTTGCACAGGTTGAATCTATTTGGTGCACATCTATAAAATCAAAATGCCCACATGATTCAATTCCATCTTCTCTTTTACATCATTTATCAAGAAAGGCTTCTTCTTCAGTGATGACGTGATAAGAGTTGAACGCAGATAAAGCCATTTCTACTGATAATTATTATGGGTATGTTTAGCTACTCTCATAATGCACGTATTTGTGCTGTAAGGAGCCTATCTGATAGTTTGGGACTCCTTCATTACTTCTTCGATGGAATGGTAGACACAGCGTGCACTAACTTTTCTGCACATTCTGCAAATTCTTTCAGTGCCTTGATGACCTCACGTCCCTGCCAATACCGCACAACATAATTGACAAACTCCAATCCCGTCCATAGGGACCTTCCGTGGTGCCTTTTATTGTAATAACATGTGATGTTAAAGCGGCTGGGGAAAATTGATGTAAGGGCAAACACATATTTGGACCGGAACTCTGCAATGCAACCATCACTCCATATATGCAAGTCAACGGAATCAAAAGATTTAAGGAGAATGTGCTTTTCCTTTATTACATCAAACACTTTGGAAATACATGTATGAGCAGCTATCCGGGAATCACAGTTTTTGGTAAGGCAAGATTTATTCGATATCAGAAAAAAATCTTCACTTTAAAACAAGTCTTCACTTTAAAGGAGGGTTTTTAGCAGCCATAGAATGTAATGAGGGGTTTTGACTGTTATTGAAATATCAAATCAAATAGTTTACCTAACCAAAGGCAGCAATTCCAAATTAAACTTATATGTCGGACCAACAATTTTTTTTCTTCACCTTAAAAGTGAAACAATGAACAATTTATTAATTTTGGGGACAAAAGTTAATTACGGTATATTTTGTTTGATAGCTTGCATATTTCTATCTTCCGCTTTCATTTTCCTAGATCAAAATAAATGAAGACTCTTTTTAATATTTTCAGCAAAATATGATTCAAACACATTCTCATTTCAACTTCAAAATTTGTATATGATGAGTGAGGTAATTCACTGATAAAGATTTTATAAGAAGTTTTATGGACACAAAATAAAAATATCAGTCTATCATAAAAAATTATGGTGACCTTCAAAACAGAAAACAAATTCTGGGTTAGGTAAAGCTCTACAAAATTTATATAAAAGTATTTAGGGAGTAGGAAGATTTGGTAAAAAGGTAAGAACAACCTTTTTGTATACTATGTAGTTATGTATTTTTTTTTTAATTGCACCCTTTCTTGTAACAGTCCCAGCATCAAAAATAAACCCTGAATACATGTATTTACATGTTATGACTCAAAACCGTGCTCTTTTGTGGTTTGGACTACCAGCCACCATTCAATAACCCAACATACAACACCTGAATAAATTTCAAAATGTTAAGAATTTTTTTAATTTCATGATTAATTTTATTTTCAAATTTGATTTTTAAATTATCTGTGGTAAACCTCGCTTTTAAATCTCGAAAAATTAATTTTGCAGTTTATTGATAATTTCCCCTCAGAAAATTGATTAAATATAACATTCTTCCTTCCAAATTCTCTCTCATCTACTTTCCTTTATTTTTTTATTTTGTTATTAGTATTACCGACCCATACTTGCTAAGAAAACAATTTCCAAAAAATACTATAATCTAAATATCACATTGAAAAAGAGAATTGGTGAGTAAGGTACAAATGCTCCAATTATTAAATAGTTCTTAGTGGGGATAAATAGCCATTTTAGCTTGCACACTTTGGAAAAAAAATTGTTAACTGTTGGTTGCAATTTTATGTTTTTAATGTGGGAAGAACATAGAGCAAAGAACTAAACTTCAATGAAATTGAAATTTTTCTAACATTTCATCTGACAGTGATGTTCTTAAATTGAAAAAATTTTTCTTCTTTTTATATAGCTGTTTTGACATGAAATCCCGGTTATAAGCACCCTGACATTTAGTATTTAATTTGACATTTTCAAAACATAATAATTAATTGCATTTTGTTATAATTTAGAAATAAAATGTGGCAAATATAGTGCAAGAAACTTGATAAAACAGACTTAAAGCAAAAGATTGACGACATAGGAGTGAAAAAAGAAAAAAAGATATTTGAAAAAAGACACACCTGTTTTAGTAGCATTAGTATCAATTAACAAGAGTTATTTTTCTCTCTCATATTTACTGGATTTTCATTTTTTTTCCCAGGTTACAATAAAATAAATATTATTTCATGCAGCATAAACCTACTTTATAAAATTTTTATTCTTTTGAGAGAAATACAGCAAATACCATAATATTTTGACAAAAAAAAAAAAAGAAAAAAAAAAAAAAAAAGGAACAAGATTTATTTTTTAACATGACGAAAGTCACTTAAATTAATCTCCACTGAAAGTTAACCATAAAGGGTAAACAGTTAACCGATATAGTTAGCCAGCGCTCCATCATAATTTATACTTTAACAAAAACTGTGCATATGATTAATTTTTAAACAATGACTGAAGCTAGAGTTATTTTTATTAAAATGATAGGGGACAATATGCAGTAAATTTTTTATATATGCAAATAGGTTAAGAAAATATTATTCTCATACACTTGAAACTTTTGCATGTAATAAACTAATGCTAGATTGCAAAAGGACTAAAAAATTTCATTACTTCAATTGTTATATTTAAACAATTGTACAACATATTCTTGTTGTCATATGTTTGTTTTCTTTGCAGAGAATGACATTATGTTTCAAATTGTAATCTTAGTATTACAAAGGTTTTACTTTTTTAAGTTTTCTACATCTTGTCCACGTAAAATAGAACAATGCATTTCAATAAAAAGTTTAACAGACATTTCCTGATTAGGTTATAAAAAGCAACAAAATGATTGTGATATTCTAATCTTATGAATACAACCTGTGAATAGGTAAACAGACAAAACCCCTCAAGAAAAAACTCCACAAACAAAAAAATAACTTAAAAAGAAAAAACACTTTCTGTAAAATGAGCGCAACTCAAAATACAAAGATCTACGATAAAGTTTTGCTTTAGTTTATGAATAAAAATGTATTGGTGGCTGTATATTTGCGAATTTTTGATATGAAAAATCAGTTTACAATTGTAGTTTTTCTTTTACAATTTCTTTTACTATTCACAAAAAATTAACTCGTAAAATAATGACGCTTGCTTAATCTGAAATCATGTAAGTTAATTTGTTATTTTTTGTAAATAAAAAAAGAAAAATAATATTTTTATCTCAAAATTGTTTTTCCTTGGTAAAACATAGTGGTCAATAAATATCGTTGGAACTGGAATATTGAACAAGACGCTTCTAATTTAAAAGGATACTTTATTATGTATGATTTTTTATAAAAGCTTATAGGGCGGTTTTAAAATATCCTCCATTATAGGATGTTTTCAAAATACTTTCCATTTAATAATATTAAAGTCGAATTAACTCAGAAAAAATGTGGCTTATTTTAGTAAAAGAGACAATATTTTAAAAATACAAGCCTTTAAACTAGTCTCAGAAATGGTTATAGTGTCCCTATTTTTATTTAGAGAAAAAATGGATGAATTGAAAAAAATGAAAGATGCTTAATGTAGATGGTCCCTTAAAATAATTATGTTTAATGAATAAACAATTCATTCAAATCCTACCAATTTTTATATGTTTTCTTGTATAATTATACTTTTAAATAATGTTATACTGCCTTTTTATCATTTTTCTATTAAAAGAATATCTAAAGATACACATGGTAAATGTTGAGTTAAACTAGTCATTAGTTGTTATTTAAATTTATAAGCATTCCCTTTATATACAAAAAAAATCTTTAAGAAAAATTTATACTCGCAAAATAATTTTAAAAAAACTTCAGAATAATTTTTATTTTCTAATGAAATTTGGATCATATGCTTTTCAGTATTCAGAATTCTATGTTCTACGAAAATCCTCATCACTTTAAAATTTGTCTTTTCTAAACAAAACTTTATTTTTAAGAATGGTCAATTTCTAAATCTCTTAATACCTACTAAATATTCGCATTTTTAAACACAAGTATCACAACAAAAAATATTAGAAATAATATAAAAACCTCTTCTAGCTCTTTCATAACTTTCTGGCTACTTTCTTGAAGAAAAATTGCTTTTTTAGAATTTGTACTGACTTTTTCCTCCAAGAGATTTAAACGTTCTTTCATTTCTTTATTTTCCTTTTGAGACTAAAACAAATGAAAATTTTCATTTAAATTACTCTTTACTAACTTGGAGCTAAATTTAAAACAATGGATGAAGAATGGCAAGCAACATGCCCTGTTCAGCACTTGAAACTATGTAGAATTTGATGCTTCTACAATTTGCCTTAAAAATCATCAATAATATATACTTTCATCCGTTACCAAAATTATGTTGTTTCCATTATTAAGATGTAAAAACAGTTTTAAATCCAAAGAAGTACAGAAAAAAACAAGAAAACAAAATTTTTAGACAGACTTTTTAAAAATATTATTTCACTTTTTAAAAAAAAAATTCTGGTCAGGCAACAAAGAAATATACCCATTCTCTGTGTTGGAGTTAGAAAAAAATGGTGACAAAAACATTTTTTCAATTTACTAGTTATTATCAGTCTGGTCGTATTACTAATAGTCAATTTTATGGTATACCTTCTCCAGCTCACGAGTCTTCTGATCCAATTTATATTTGATATCGCTAACCTCATCATACAAACGGGTTTCGTTAGTTTCACCAGGAGTACCACTAGAAACCTAAAATAATCATGTATATGAAGTATGTAAAGAATGTTTCATTGTGTTTACTCTGCTTGAATTAAAAAGAAACAAATACGATAAGAGGTCTAGAAAAAATATGCCTCTATTAACGCATAAAATAGAAAAAAATGTAGCATTTCTGCCTTAGGGACATTTTGTATTAACTCTACCATAAGCCTGGCATTCCTGTGTGACATTTGATGTATCTTTTATATCCATTACTTCTCTAAAAATAAAACTTAATTAAAAATATATATAATATATGCCATTATTTTCTTGGCCAAAGTGATAAAATCACAACTAAATAGTATAATGCAAGCCTCGATATAACGGTCGGACATCGGACAAAGTCCGACCGAAATACAAATTTGTCCTATCAAATCAGT
>JAUZNK010000441.1:0-11813 GCA_035046665.1 Euphysa ruthae
ATATAATATATAATACAAATAATATATATATATATATATATATATATTATTATTATTATTATTATATATTATTGTATATGGAAAACATTTAGGTTGAATATTTGAATAAGTTTTTATTATTTGCTATCCAACATTTGCATTGTATATTAAAAACCAGCAATTTTTTTTAAAAAGTTAAATATTTATAGCATCTTTCAAAACTTTATATGTGTGTCAGGCTCTTAAACAGGCCAATGAGGTAATTAAAAAACGTTATCTGGCAAACAAAAATTTGTTTTTTTTTTGCATCTGGTTTTCTTGGAACAGGCTGATTGCTTTTTTCCGATTTTTGTGTGATGTTTTGTTTTAATAAGAGGTAAAAGGTGATGGAGCCAAATTTGTCTGGAAAATTCTCATTAGCCCAAATATTTAGGTCCATAAATAAATTTTTTTTTTACTTTTTTGCAAATTTGTTCATTTGATTTTTGATTTTTTTGCATGAAATCAGAAGGTCAGAGATCTTTTTAAACACCTGCTGAAAATTCTCATTTAGGCCCAAAAATCTTAAAGGTCATAATTTTTTGACTTTTTTTAATAAGTTATGCTATAGTGATACTAAAATTAGGCATTATTGTAGGAGATACTGTTTCTATTCGGCATCTCGGTCATATTACAAATTTTTTTTGGGCAGGTAAAGTATGCCCAAAATGTTAATTAAAAACCATAAATTCGTAAGTTAAACATGTCGGCCATTTTTTCCAAAAATTTTTCAAGGTCTTTTCAAAAATTTCTCTTTGAAAAAATCTTTAAATTTTGATGGTCCAGTCAACGTTTGCTTGTTATTATTGATGCTGTATATTTAGATTAATACGACATGTGAACCTTCCACAAAAAGATTTGACACAAAAAAAAAATTTTAAAAGTGATGCTCAAATCAGATACTGTGGCTGGTCAACTGTTTCCAATGCTCTAGTAAATCCTTTTTTTTTATTTAATTTATTTAATATTTATTTATTAATATTTTTATTAATAATTTTTATTTATTTTTAATTTACTGTTTTTTTTTTTAATATTGTTTCAATCACACTTCTTTTCATTTATGAAATAAATGGTCTTGTTTTTTGATAAGTTGTAATTTTTTGTTTTACAAAAGAAACTGTGTAGGTTATAATTCCAAAATAGTTATATGCTTTAAGTTTCACTGAATATTGATTAGAAATGTTTCAAAAAATCAAAAATTTCTTTAAAATGAATCAAAAATTTTTTTGTAGGGTGTCAAATGTAAAAAAGGCAAGAAAACCAACAAAAAAATGAAAAATCTGTTAACTCACTAACTTGTCTTGATTTTCCTATCCCATCAAAATATCAAGTAATGAAATAATTTATAAGATATTCAAATTGAGCTTTTGTTTTGTACAGAATCATAGTGAATAGTCACACAAAGAATTTGCCAATAAATAATAAATAATCAAATAATCATTTGTAAAATTTGTTGAAGGTGAAAATTTGATACCAATAATAATAATAATAATAATAATAATAATAATAATAATAATTATTAATTAATAATTATATATTAATAATTATATAATTATAATAATTTCTAGTAACAGTGTTTCGGTATCAGAGGTAATGTCAACATTTTAATAAATTTATTATGATTTTTAATTAGTTAGTAAATTTGCTGAAATTGCTTTTTTTTGCATAGATGCAATTTTTCCAATATTTCCAAGAAATTGTAAAAATTCTTATAAAATATTTAAAAAAAGAAAAAGAATTATCCATCATTAGGATCATTAATGTGAAAATATTTCTTAAGCATTTATACTTTTATTTCTTTAAAGTGTTTCATTTGAAAATATTACATTGTCTTTAGGTAGTGGTATACACTTGTAATATATATTATCTTCCAACGGTTGCTTCTGCGGGTCCATTCTTATACTTTCCAGTAACAACTGATGGAGTGCCAGAACAAATATTTAATGGAATTCCAGATTGGGTTTATGAAGGTATTTATCATTGCATGTTTATTTCAAAACTGCTTCTGACCTAAGGTTTTTTTTTTTACCGTTGCGTATGTGAAATTCTCACCCTGCTCATCAAATACTTAAAATCAGTTACTCAAATTTAGCCCTTAGCAGTACTCAGTTCTTCAATAACAGTTGCTTTTAGCAAAATGTGAGTCAATGGATATCAGGCTGTTGAGGTTAGGGTTTTCTTAATGATTTTTTAATAACACAGATTTACCCAAATCAAATTTTTCCCAGATTATTTTTTACAAAATTTTTTTAGCTATCGACAAGTAAAAAGGAATGTGACACATTTTTTTTTCTGGGTTAATAGATATGTTTTGTTTAATTTTAAATTCTATGTTAAATAAAGTTTTGGCTTTAAAAAATTTTTAAATATAATTGGAAAGAATTCAAAATTTTGCTTAATCATGCTTATTTGATTTGATGAAAATGGTAGTGACATGGTATTAAATTTTTGATAAAAAAAATAAGTATAAGTATAAAATCCTATGGTGCCTAATCGCAGAAATATCAAATTCAATAATGTTTTTAGAAGAAATTCTTGGATCTAAGTCAGCAATTGAGTTTTCAACTAATGGTAGATATTTATCATATGTTAAATTCAATTCAAAAGATGTATTACACTTCAAGTTCCCGATATATGGAAATTCAAAGGGCAGATATACACAGTTTACAGATATAGCATATCCGAAAGTAAGACTTGTTTACTCTCTGGGATATCTTATTCACATACATTTGGAAGAAAGTTCTGGGGGCCATATAGAAATTAAGGGATAGTGGTGCAGGTAGGATTTGAAAATCTTGTTTAGAAAGAGTCCTGCAAGTGCATGTTTTTCTGTACTTTTTTCCATCTACTATTTGTTTTTTTGGCTCCTATCATGTCCATTTGTATGTTTATTTTTCAAATGCATTTTCATTGTAAATGCTCATTGGCTTTTTCCGAGATTTTAATTCATTACTTTAAAAAAAAGTAACAATTATATATTTTCCAAAGAAAATTTCTGCCTTTTGGTACTAGATCCAAATTTGTCCAATTATCATATTTTAGACCTAAAATCAGCATTTATTTAGAGAATTCATTTATTGACCTTTTTGGAAGTTTGCATGGAGTTAGAGGAATCATTTGAGCCATCCATACCTTAAAAAAATTTCCAGACTTTGAAATATGTAAATTTTGCTCTATTTTTTTATTTGTTATTGTGTAAATGTTAGAAATCATTTTGGAAATCTGTTCCACCCTCAAAGCCAAGTCAATTGTGAACTGAAGTTAACATTTTTGGATTTTTCTTACGAAAGGTAAATGTAGCCTCAATTTTTCTAAATTAATTCTAATTTTGAAAAATTTTTAATATTTTTTTCAGGCCCCTCTCCAGATCTTTAAAACATGTTAATTTTGGTCTAAAAAGAAAGGTTTAGAATTTTAGCTTCAAGAATCATTGGAATACTGATTACCTTAGACCTTCTAATATCCATGACAATTTTTTTTTCCATTTTTAAATTGAATTTTGTACCTTCTTATAAACTTTTTATCCTTCAAGTTCTTTTTGTTTAACACTTTAAGATAAATATATTTGTATAAAAAATATTTATATAAATAATGAGATAAATATAATATATTTCAGGTATTTTATCCCAATTCAATAAATGATTTTTATAAATGAGATTTTTGCTGCAGGCAAATTCAGAAACTCAGAGATGTCTGGGAAGTAATGTCAAACTGAGAAAATAGTTCCATAAAATAAAAAAAAAATGCTAAAAAAGTTACTTCTGTTAAGCAGTTGGTAATACGGTGCATGTTTTGAGTTTTAGATATTTATGCCAGAAGGCTATTTTGCATTATATTTCATTTTAGGCTGGTACTGCTAATCCTACCATAAAAATAAATATTGTAGATTTAGATCTTGTTGTATCAAATCAACCAAACACCACAGTTGATGTGCAACCTCCTATACAAATATCTAAACAGTTAAGTTTTATTTACACGAATAGAACAATTTGGTTAATTTTAAAATTCTCATATCAGTTTAAAAGCCTGGGATTTTTTAGAGCATAGAATAAAAAAGATATCTATATATAAATGTGGAAAAATCAACAATTTAAGGAATTTTCAACAGAAAATCAAAGTAAAATTTTTTTATTTTGATTTAATTTGCTGGCTTCATGTGAAATTATGGTTCAACTTTTTGGAATATCAAATATTTGGCTTGTACGGGAAAACAACTTTTAACTACAAAAAGTAGGAATTGCACATATATGGCTGTTTTACATCATTTTGTCAATATGTTCAACATGATACGTATCACTCTGGGTTTTAAAGGTGTAGATGATCAATATTTAAACTTAATTATTTTTTTATGTAGAGATTACTATTACATCATGCTGGCATGGGATGGTAATTCAAGTTTATTTGTCCAGTGGGTTAATCGAATACAAACAAAATCAGTGTGTGTTGTTTATAAATCTGATGACACTGTTGGTTCTGTAGTAAGTTGACAATGGTTTATATTTATTTGTTCAGTGAATGAATGAAAGAAAATCAAAAAGGTTGAGTAACGGTGAGTTGATCAAAGAATACCCTATAACACTGTGCCGCAATGGGTTCTCTTGTGCCTGAAATTGCCATAGGTATTTGTCATACATGTCATAGAGAAATTAGGTGAACAGTTTAATCTGTTAAGGTTTCTATTGGAAAGGTAGCATTTTTAAAATTGAAACTTGGTGGATATATAAACTTTACAAGTTAATTCAACAGCTATTTTGCTCGGTTAGTTCAGATTGAACAACATAATGTTACCATTTGCTGGAAAAGTTTAGTGCGGCCAGCCAATGCATTCCAATAGTTATGCAATATTTACGGGTGTGCGATTTTCATTAAATTTTTCTATCAGAACTCTAGACACTTGTGTTATTTCGTAGAGTGTAAGTTTTGTTACTACTTTTCCAACATAGCTTCCCAATTTTTAAAGTGTAACATTACCGTATAGTTGCAGTTATATACCCACTTGAAGATTATAATATTACAGATATTATCCAGAAACGTCAATATCATGCATCACTACTGCAAACAAGCAACTCCATTTCAACAGGTTTGTTTAATTTCAGGTTGAACAACATAATGTTACCAATGGCTGGATCGATGAAAAGGTTAAAACTTTTATATTGTATGAGTCAGTTTAAATATTCAGCTAGATAATATCGTTATAATCAAAAATTTCTCTTTTTTTTTTTTTTTTGCATTTCACATGGCTATCTTTGTTGCCTGTTTTGTAAAACGCAATAAATTTGAATAAAAAATCTGGTTAAGAATTAACACTATTCAGTTTATTAATCCAATCTGAAATACTTGCTCATAGATATGAGGTTTTGTTATACTTTGATTCCATGAAACAGTCTGTCTAAAGTCAATTAATTAAAACCGGTTATAGTAGTTTATTGCATCAATAAGATCCTGCTTCTTTTTTAGGATCAAGGTTTTTGTATAGCTGCCTTTTGTAAATGAATAATTGTTTAATATATTTAGTATGTTGTACCACAATTTTCACAAGATGCTTCATATTACATTACTCTTCTACCAAAAGATGTTGGTGGCACTGATGGAAAATACAGACATCTAGCACAAATATTTACTAAACAGGTTTTTAAATAAGTGTCTTTTTATAAATAAAATTCTACATGGTCTCTTTGATTGTTTTCAGTCAAATGACATACTCCAGAACCATCAAATTTTTTTCTTCTAAAATGTTGGAAATTTAATTAAGTCAAAGTTATTTTTTGGTACTGAACCTAAATATGCCGAATGAGAGCATTTTTGAACTAAAAAAATATTTATAACTGTCTCGAAATTCTTTCTTTACTTTGCTTTTAGTTAAAGAAACACTGAAAGAATATTTTTAGCCCATAAATGGTCACACATCAAATATCTTTTTTTTTTCCTGGAGATAAGCTATAGAGCTATAGAAATCTTGCAAGTTCTGTTTTGATTATGTTAAAATTTAGTATGCTGTTAAGAAACTATTATGACAATTTGGTATGTCAGAAGTTTTATCAAACGTAGGTTCAAGGTTAATGCGAGTGTAGTCCAAAAAATTTTTATTAAGTATTGCTGTTTCTATTCTGAGGAAAAATTTTAAAATTCCTTCCTAATCTTGATGTAAGTTTCTTTATTTGGCCTAAAGAATACCTTGTCGATTAACAGGTAGAGCTCAACGGAGGTGATGTTGAATCAGAAATAACTAAGGAAAAGTGACTTTGGCTCAGGAATAACTCATAGAAAACATGTTTGATTCACATTGAAAAGTCAAACTACATCTATAAATTGACTGATTTAGCTAGGCGTCCTTCTCACAGGGAAATATAAGGGGAAAACAGCATTAATTTACTGGAAGAACTCAAGAAAAAAGGATTTTAAAAATCTATTTGCAAATCTAACCTCTGGATCAATGAAAAATACATCAAACGACAACAAGCAGCATTATTTGTGGATTAAACAATAACTTTTTTTTTAGAAATCTATAAAGTACCTCACAGATGGTGCCTATACTGTAATACACATTGACTGTCACAATACTGTTGACAAAATAATGTAAGTTTATACATATTTCAGTTGGGACAACTTAAAGTTGTATTTTTAATGTTTTATCTACTTGATGGTTCTCTGAAAATTTTATTCTGTGTAAGCACCCAAAGTATTTTTTGATTAGCTTATTAGTAAGTTAAAATCGATTAAATTTGAACACCAGGCATTGATACATGTGTGACGAAACAAAGTTATTCAGAAATTTTTTCTTATCAATGAATGTATAACAATCATAGCAATGATTATGACTTCACCCTCTAATAAATGCTGCGTGTTCTTTGAAATAATCATTATCTATTTATTGCATTGTGAAGTTGTGTATTTTATTTTATTTATCCATTTGAATTTAGTTTTTATATCATAATATTATTAATTATTAATAATTCATATTAATAATAATATTAATAATTGAATTTTATATCAAAAATAGAAAAGTTTATATTGGTTTATAAATATATATATATATATATATATTCTACAAGGGAAGTATGACTGAATTTGTTTTTAACTGTTGACGTATTAGAATGTTTAACAGTCTACAAAACTCAATGACTTTTATAGCTTGCTGCTATGAAGTACAAATCAATCCAACAGTTGGTCAGGTAATGGTTAATCAGCGATAATATGGATTGTTAAATCTATAGACATGAAGATTAATTCAACAAATTTTAAGGCAACTAGGTTAAGAAATAGCTATTAGGGGCCAAAATAGAAATATTGTTGTCACAGACAATTTTTGTGCCTATCCTTACCACTGAATGTTGTTTCGTTGTCCTTCTTGTTGTTTTTCTGTTGTCTGTTTCCTTTATTATAATTTTTATAGCATATGTATATTAGTATGTAGCTGAGTAAATACTTACTTAATTTTAGCGTTGGGTCTCCTAGTGTGTGGCCCCACAATACCAAGGCCAAACATAGAAATAAATTTTTTTGCTTTTTAGCCTTTTCAACTTTTTTGTAAATTTAAAAACTTTTCTCAGATAAAGCTTAAGAAAATCTTACAGAATTTTAGAGACCATTGGCAAATGTTTCATGAAAATACTTGTTATATTTTTGTTTAGATATTTCACATCTACAGAAACTTCTCCAAGACATCGCCATATATATTCCTATAACCTTGCTAATGGCAAGAAAGATTGTTTAACCTGTGGTTTAATTGAAGGTTAATTGATATATACCTATTAAATATTATAAATATTTTAGGATTTTATTTAAATGTTTGGCACTGTAAAAAGTTTAACAATTACTCTGTTTTGCTTTTTCTTTTATTGTGCTGTTTTTTCTACATTGTAAATTCGTAATGGTAATTTTTGAGTGTTTGGATCACTCCTCTTTTTCAGAAATACCTATCCATCCAAGATAAAATTTTTTTAAATTAAATGTGAGGTTGAGTCATCTTAGTGGACTTCATTTGGTCACGATACATATATTTATATTTTCAGAAGCTACACAACTTTTGGAATTTTCTAATGCAAATATTTCTGCTGAAGGTTTTTCCTCATGGTTTGAGTCTATTTTTCCCAAATTAATTTTATGTAGTCAACCAAATATTTCGCGACTAGTATTTTTAACGTTAAAGTTTACATATTGGAATGGCTGATTAAATGACAAAATATCGTGAAGAAATTAAACTATAAAATTCATTTTAGATCCAGAAACTGGAGTTGCATGTAGGTACTATGACAAGGCTCAGTTTAGCCACCAGTGCAGTTGGGCAAATATCAAATGCCTCGGACCAATTGTACCCATTATGATAATGTATAATTTAAAAACGAAATATAGATATATCTTGGAAGATAACAATTCAACAAGAGATGCACTTAAGACAAAAGATTTACCTTTGACTAAATACTATTCGATTAAATCTGATGGATTTGACGTGCCAGTTAAAGAGGTTCGACCTTATGATTTTGATGAGCGAAAGAGATATCCAGTTTTGTTTAGTGTGTAAGAGTTTCCTTTTTAGTTTGATTTTCCAATGTTTGGAACTCTAAATTCTCTCTGCATAAAGTGTTTTAGTAATAGATTTCAGTCTTTTTGTTTGTTTGCGCACATAATTCATTTTTCTTAGAATTTGCTTGATGCTTCTTTCAAAAATTCAAAAATTAAGAAAATAAAAAAGGAAAAGATTTTAAAAGCTTTGATTATTTGGTTCTAAACCAAAATAAGCTCATTGATTCGTCAATGTTTCTACTTGGAATATATGTTAATATTGGCTTCTTTTTTTTTTTTTTAACGACTATTTTTAGTTTTAATTTTATACGGACACCGTAAATAGCTTATATTTAATAACTACGAGATTTTAATTTTTTAGTAGACTTAGAGTTTTATTTAATTACGATTGCATTTTATTTCAGTTACGGTGGACCTAGCTTTCAAGACGTAAGTAAATTCTGTTATTAATAATCTTTTATAAAATAATCTTTTGAAGATTAAATTTCACTATCTATGACTTCAAAAACCTTTTAAAATAATAATAATATTAAAATAATTAAAATGTTAAAAATATTATAAATGTTAAAAGTTGTTATAAATATTTAAAAATGTTAAATGATTTTGTGACACAATTTAGGTGAAAAAGGTGCTTTGAAAGGTGATTGGAAACATTAAAAAATTAAATAAAGCTGATTAAGTATTAAGACTTTTCCAAACTTGGAAACTTGCAGTTTTTGAAAAATCACCTGTGATATTAACAATTGTTAGTGCTATTGTATTTTATTGATTTTCTAATACTATCTATATAACCATGCTTAATTCAAGGAATACTTGGTATATTACTAAATTTACATTTCAAAATTCCTATTATTATCTTTAACCATTTATCATGGATAAATTTTGTTTACCGTCAGTGCAGCATATTTAAACCAATATTTTTTGTATCAATCATGTTTTTAAATCACAGAAACATGTTTGAGTATCATGTTACCTATCACCATTGCTCTGTTACATATGTAAATGTGGAGCCAACTGTTAAAGAAATGAGCTTCATGCAAATTTTCCATTAGAAGCAGTATCATAAATTTTTGGAAAGCTTTTGTCTATTTTATTGAGCAGATTAGAAAATTTGTTAAATGCTTATACTTTCATTTAGCTGATGAAATTTAAACATTTAAAATTTAACTCCTTTTTATCTTCTTGCCTTTTAGTAGTGGCAATCTTCACAGGAAGCAACTTATTAAAAAGTTATTGATTGTAAAGACTCCCAAGTTTTGTTTCCCAAACAAATGTAATTTTACAGACTAGAATGAAAATACAATTCTGTTCTGTGAAATTACTAAAATGATCTAAACTTCAATTTTTTTACTGGTCCTTATTTAAATTCATGTAAAAATTTCAAGAGATCTCCATCCAAATATGCAAGATGTTCAGATGATAGAAAATTTCCTATCATCCTAATAAAAAAGATATTGAAATTTTAATAATTATTCGTAATTTTTAAAATTGTTTTGGATTGTAAAAATATACATTTTGATGTTATTAGTTCCAATGAAATGTTTTATGGAGTAACTATACTAACAGTACAAAAGAATGTAGGTATAGTTGACAAAAAACAGTTTTACAACGATAGATTGTAATGAATTATCTCATCTTGAATACCTTAAGCATAACCTAAAAATATGTCTAAAACATAATTCTAGATGTAAGTATAAACCCATTCTCTGGCATTTTTTTTTTGTGTGTAGTACAAACTGACAACTGATATGCATAGTTCAATATGTGTGCGTAGTGCAAGCTAACAGCTCATATGTTGGGCATACTGATTGGCAAAAGTATATCTAAATGTTACCACTTAATCTACATAACTCAATGCTTGTGACTTGTAGAAAGCTTACTCGAATTATCAATAGATTTAAAGAAAGAGGGCATCACAACTATTATGGCCCAAATTTATAGACGCATAAGATAGGATTATAAAAACAGGGCCTGAGATATATAATCCTCAATCAAAGTTTTTGAAAAAACCTGCTGGCAGAAAACTGGTGTTTAAAAATTGTCAAGGACATTGTCTGGCAAGTTTTGATTCCTTAATTGTAGGTCTACCTGAATAGGTATTTGCCAAAAGTGGGTCACTAAACAATCAGTCTTAGCTGCCAAGAGCCTAATTTTGCAGAATTTAATAAACCAAAGTTGATTTGGCATGTAAATAATGGAAAGTAGTGAAGTAACATAATATAGCACTAATATGATATTTATAACTAAGAATATTTTTTTTATGTGCATGTGTATGTATCAAAAAAATATGCTGATCTAATCAGCATTTTTTAACATATTCCTACAGAAAAGTAATTTTGTTTTCTTTTATAGGTGGATGATAAATATGAGTTACCTTTTCCTACTATGTTTACATCTCATAACATAATTGTTGTTTCGCTTGATGCTCGTGGTTCTGGAGAAAGAGGCTATAAGTATGTACGAGTTTTGCTCTTTAACCAAGAATAATCAGCTTGTTAATTTTCATTGTTGTACTTAATGGTAGCCATGAATTAATGCTTTATCAGTGTACGGGATAAAAGTTAAACTGTTTCAGTGGGTTTATCTATAATGATATATGATATATGTCATTGAAGATTTCTTGACTTTGTTTCTCTCTTGCTAAAATACATATATTCCTGAATTATGGGTTTTAGCCCACCTAATCTATTTTGCATTGAATTTAGTTGAATTGAAATTGAAAGCATTGAAATTTGATGGGCATTTCAATTTTAGGTTTCCCATTTCTAAAATCAGTCAGAAATGTGTTGTTAAGATGAGAACCCAATTCAATTTCAGAGCAATTGGCAACCCTTTTGGTTACAAATAACTTTTTTTCTAGAAACTACATAACGTAATTTTTGGTACTTTAAAATATTCTTTCTGAATATTCTAGCATGTGGTCTCTTGAAATCGCCGCAAAGTTTATATTTTGCCTAAAAATGTCATGCATAATTTATCATTACTTTTTATTGTTACTTTTTTTCTTTGCCTTTGAAAACCTTATGCCTAATAAGGGTTCTTTTAGTTAAAAAAGGGAAAAAAAATAATTTATGTCAAACAGCTGTCTCCATGACTTGCGCCTGCCAAACAGCTGTCTCCATAACTTCTTTATAGATTTTTCAGAACTTTATTGGTGAAGTTTTAGCAGCTTCTATTTTTTTTTTCTTAAATTGCAATTTTCTCTTTGAATCCTTAGTATCTAAAGAATTTTCTGTTTGAATCTTTAGTATTTAAAGAATTTTCTCTTTGAA
>JAUZNK010000452.1:0-11813 GCA_035046665.1 Euphysa ruthae
CATGAAGTTTTTAAACCTTTAGATTTATTCTGATGTTTGTTTTTAGACTCAATAATAATTTGCAATGACTGACTGCGGAGATGGACATCATGATTTTGGATTTGTGTTTGAAATTGCCTGGGAAATCGTAAATAAAGGTAAGATTTTTCTTTCTTTCTCATTTTTATTCTATTTTAGTGTTTTATTTTCCTGCTTTTTTTTTATGGCATAGTTTGAAAAAAAATTTTTGATTATGTCTGTCAGGGATCGAATTAAGTGATCTGGGATCGCGATTTACGAACTGTATTTGGACATGTTCAATAAGTAGTGGTTGATTTTGAGACAATTGTGAACATTAATATCTATATTATTATTTTAACCATAACTTCCTTTGAACACATAGTCTAGTTCTCAAAGAAAGGCTATATATATCACATGTGAAAGAACAAATTTTTAAGATGCGTTAAACCAAGGAAAGGAAAAGGGTAAAAAATCCACACACCCTAAAAAGTGTCTTAGGTTAAAAGTTACTGTAGTGGCTAAACTGAAAGGCTAAAAAGTTAACAGATCATCGCAAATGTATCTGATGGTTTTTTTTTCTTCGGGACAGCTCTTGGTTGAATATATAACAATATTAAAACAAGTTATGACCTAGAAGCGTTAGGCCACTCTTTCTAGAACAGAACTGCTCTAACGTTACTTTTTATGTAACACTAACACACACTAACACATTAACATATACAGTTGTAGTCCAAAATAGAATAATTCTATTTCGGAACATTAACATTAATATACACTTCTTATACAACCGTATTCCAAAATAGAATATTGATATTCTATTATGGAATAAGGAAGTTACTGCGTTACAAAAGTAGATAAAAATAATTAATAGGATTTGGTGTCTTGCTGAGAATTTTCGTCTTTACAAAACAACAAATATGTCGATGTTCACAATGTTAGTTTTTTGATATTTCTCTAAATTAAAGTTAGTTACAGACCCAGGACCATTACAGATATTACTAGTTTTTGAAAAATTTTGAAGCAATAATCTTGATTTTAAGGCAAGTTGTGGCAAAAAATCAATTTTTGCAATTTTTGCAATTTTGCAATGTTCACACTTGTGCCACTAAATATTTAACGTGTTTAGTATTTTACTTCTCAAATATTATTACTTTCAAAAAAATCACAAACCAAGATTACATTTCAGATTTAACATGTTTTTCTAGCAATTTTCTTTTTACTAATACTTTTTTCTAATACTTTTTTACTCTCAGTAGCTTCTTGTTTTGTCTACCATTTTTTTTGTTGATTTTGTTAAGTTTGGCAATTAATAATGATTAATAATGATCCAAAACCACAAAAATATTAATTAAATAATTATATAATTAAAAATTTTAATTATGCTCAAATGCTGCAGAAACATTTTTGATTGTGATAGAAGATAAACATCAAGATACCTAAAGAAAAAAACACTTTTATAAAAACCATATCCAAATGTGAGAAAGAATTTAAATGTAAATTAGATTATGATAAAAGTTGTCCGTGTAAAGTATTAAACGTATTAAGTATTAAACTAAAATATAGTGTTATTTTATTTACTCATCATTCACCAAACTTTTATTGTTTTATCATTATCATTGAGAACCCTATCGGACAAGGTTTAAAAATGTTTGAAAAACAAGATGATGCAAACCAGATCCAATGGTGCTTATTATCCAGCTAAAAGAGAACACGCTTTTGATGTACATATTTTGAGAGATTGCATCATAGGTCTTAACTACGATGGTGCATCTCTCAATATGGAAAAAGCAACTGATTTAAGTTGGATTTAAAGAAACTGTTCTATGGTTGCTGGTTATATATCGCTTCAATCATCGTATGGCTTTTTAACTGGCTTTTAAAGACCCATTTGAGAAAATTTCAGCCTTTCAAAAATTCAATAATTTTTTGTTACAGCTAAATGGTATAAAAAACATTAAGAGGTCTTCATGAAATGGCAATTGCTTATGAAGAGTCAATACTGAAACCAACCAAAGCGACTAAATGACTCAAGAGTAAATACTCAGCAATTAAAATAGCTTTGGTGAGTTTTGGTGCTTTCATGACTCACTTTGAAGAACTTATGCATACAGATTCAATTGCTGAAAAACAGGCTCAAATAAAAGAATGGCTTAGGCAGTGAAAAGAGGCAAATCTTTGTATAAATTTACCTTGATGTTCTAGTGCCACTTCGACAATTAAATTTAGCACATCAATCAAATCATTTCTTTATTTTTTTTTGGATTTGTGTTTTTGTTATTTATCTTATTATGTCTGGGGAACACGCAACATCTTATTATGTCTGGGGAATACGCAACATCTTATTATGTCTGGGGAATACGCAACATCTTATTATGTCTGGGGAATACGCAACAAATATCTTTTGGTTTTAATGTATTTTCTATGTAGCTCAAATTGATTTATTTGTTATTTCAAATATATAATGCTGTTTGCCAGTGTTTAAAGAATCAAGGCTGGTTGGATGTTGGAGCACTAAATTTTGGCAAAGTCCTTGTGGAAAAGCAAGGCAGAGGCTGTTTTTTTTTTGGTGACTCTATAGTCAAAGGGTTAAATCGGTACCCTTCTGTTCGTAATTTGTGTAGCGGATTTTTTAATCCTGGGATTGGTGGTGATAAAGTGGAGAATGTATAATGGCGAATTAAGAACAGTCGTTTTAACAATGCAGTGAAGTACATCGCTGTCCGCCTTGGTACAAACAACCTAAGCTACACACCTCCAAGGGGAGAATATGCCAAATCTTGGAAGAAATTTGTATCTAGTTAAAGCAAAACCACCCCAATGGTCATGCTTTGTTATCTGGTATACTTCCTTGAATGGCTTTATTTTATGGATTTTTGGATTGCCTAGTGAATCAGTTGTTGCAGATTTTTCATTTTTAGATACGGCTTCTGATGAATCAGATAGCGTAAATCAAAGACCTACACTCTGCTTTATGTCTGTTTGGTTTTGGTTTGCAGTGCTTGTTTTAATGGGGGTTGGGTTTGTTTTTGGATGATTTGTATACATGTTGTGCAGGCTGAATAAAGTCATGGAGGGTGTTCTTTTCTTTAATCTTCCTCAAGATATTCACCAAGCAATCAATTCATTTTTAAAAGGACAATATTTTTATTCCCAATTGTTTATTTGTATTTTTTACTCAACAATTTAATTTCTGTATTTGAAATAAATAACACCTTAAGTTGCTTCAAGCCATTCCCCCTGGTTTCTGATAACTTTGGTTCTTTTATTAATTTTAAGCAAGTTTTAATACAATCTAACTATATTACAGAAGTTAGTGAATTTAGTCAAAATAACTTCTTTCCACATAGGTTTTTTAAAGTGAAAGACCATGTTAATGCGCAGCTGACTTTTTTGTATTGCTTCCGTTTTGGAATGCATCAGAACAGCAAGAATTTTTCTATTCTTTGTTTGTATTTTTTATTTTTAAACTCATCAGATAAAAATAAAATTTAAAAAAATCACAATAAAAATATTAAAATAAAAGACATCGATTGCTTAAATGCCATTCTAAAGATGTTCGTCAGGTCAATTTCATTGTTTTCACGCAGACTAAAAAGTATTTTAATTATATTTTTTAGGACTTGTTCTTAGGTACTGTTATGTTTCAAAGATTTATTTTACTTGTTTTATCAGGAGATTTTGAATCTAATCCAGGTCACAAAAAATCTTGTTAGGAAACAATTTAAATAAAGAATTATATATTTGTGAACCCTTTAGGTTTGCATTTTTACATTTAAATACCAACAGCATTTTACCAAAAATTTATGAACTAAGATTTACAGCAAAACAATGGCTTCTAGCAATAATAGGGATAACTGAAAGTAAAATTGACTACTCTATTCATGATTCAGATACAAAAATAGAAGATCTCCATATTTTACATAAAAATAAAAATAGGAATGGAGGTGGTGTTTTTTGTTATATTAGAGATGGTATGTTTTAATGATATAACACCTATAAGTGGAAGAGGTTATTTTTTTGGATATTCTAATTCCTCTTACAAAACCTTTTGCTGTTGGCATAGTGTATAGACCACCAAATTATAACCACTTTTTAGATAGTTTGATTGATACTCTAAATAGTATAGTTGAAGATGACGAAGACCTCTTTATTTTGGGTGATCTCAATGGAAATCTACTTAATGGACATAATGTTTACATGCTTAACAAAGGAGCAACGCCTTCTTCCTCTAACCCGCTTCTAAACAAGTACAGAGAATTCTTATCAACTTTTAGTCTTATTCAGTTACTTAAAAGTCCAACAAGAATTACTAGCAACACAAGTTTTCTAATTGGTCATATTTTATCTAGTGCATCTGAAAAAATTACTTAAAGTTGAAGTTTAGGAATTGCTTGCTCTGATTGATCATCAAATTATCTACTGTACACATAAGATTTAAAGAAAAAAATCAAGGACTACTAAGTTCAAAACATTTAGAAGTTTGCAGAACTTAATTCTATTGTATAAATAAGGTAGCAAAAGCAACCCAAAAAACTACAGGCCAATTTCACTTTTATCATGCATTTCAAAAAATTTTGAAAATTTTATAGAAGCGCAAACTGGGGATTTTATGGACAGAGAATATTATTTACAAGTTTCAATCTGGATTTAGGAAAGGATTTTCAGCTGATACATATTTGCCCTATCTTCACTACAAAATTTCTGAGGGCTTTGACAAAGGCCAGCTTACTGGCATGATTTTAATTGACCTTGAAAAGACATTCGATACAAACTACATTCAAGAAAATTAAAGTACATGAGGTTTTCTTAAAATGTGATTACTTGGTTCAAGTCTTATCTCTCTAACAGAGAGTTTAAAGCAAAAAGAATAAAAAATATTCTCTGAAGAAGAACGTGTTACATGAGGTGTTCCATCGGGTCCTATTCTTGGTCCACTCTTGTTTCTTTATATAAATGACATGTAACAATCAATAAGCTGTGAGTTACTTCTCTTTGCAGATGGCTCTTGCCTTATTTTTTAACACCCGAATGTCTACAGAAATTAACTACAATTTTTTATTTTTATTTTTTCTTTTTTTTTCTTGTTACCTTGTCGAGGGATCACAATGGAAAATATTAAGAATCATTTTGACAATGAAAAATAGCTTCGATGATCTGCCGGCATCTCCAGTATTTAAAAGTAGTGTTGCTCTCCTCGATGCATCTACTCGGGTTAAGGAATTAACGGAACTTACAGAAGTTGTGATATCTGAGTCAATTTCTCATTTCAGACCTTTACTAGAAAAGAACTAATGAAAAACTAAATGAAAACTAAAGAATCTGTTTGTTTAGAAAAGAACTAACACGTTGCGGAAAATATCCCATTACAATTAAATTTGTTACGGAGCTATATTCTACCAAATAAAATTACTTAGCGTTATGGAAAAAGATCTTCACGAAGTAAAAATGAATAAATAAATATAAAAATATAAATATTAGTTATATTTGAAATTTTAAAGATAACTCCGTTTACGAATGTAAAAGTCGAAAAAGGGTTTTCGAGAATGATGAGATTAAAAACTGAAAAATTCACCTAATGTGAACAAGATTGGATGTGTGTTTGCATATAACCAAAGGTGACAATGAGGAGCTACAATGGGATTAAAAACTGTGATCTACTTTAAATATTATGCTTCTTTTACACTTGAATATTAACTGTTCTTTGTTTGTCCCCACCACCCAAAAAAAAATAAATCAAAGGTATAATCATAAAAACCATAATCATAAAAAGTTGCCATCGGTTTTTTAGATTTCAAAGAGGCCGAGCAGTCCCCACTCGGGCTGTTAAATATGCATGTTTCAGTTTGTTCCGCTATGTAACAACTGGTAACTTATGTTTTAAATTGTCTTTCTTTTTTTTTTTTATATATTGCATATTTCAAAAATAGTTTGTCGTTTAGTTCATCTAATAGTTATTTTTATGTCTACATCTCTTAATCTTTGGACGGACTTGGGTCCATCCAAAGATTTATCTTTGGGTGTAGTTGGTGTAAACAGCTCAATAAAATTATGCAAACTTCTAAATTGTCATTCTCACTCTAAAACTATTTTAATAAAATATGAAAATTGATTTGTGATATTTGTCATAATTTTTAGTATAAACGATTTGAGATATCAAAAAATTTTTCTGTTGAATTTTCCCAAACCGTGTAATAATTGTTAGTTTTTCTTCATGTCTTTGTTTTTTTCCCTTTTCTCAAAATTTGGTCTTTAAATTTTAAGAAATTAGGTGATCCTGAAAATCCCGGTCCTGAAAATCCCGGAGTTATTTGTTAAGTTTTCAGTAAAAACTGCTATGGTATTTCAATTAGGCAATACCAATTTAATTTCTCGTCCTACGGGCCCTACCGACCACATATCTTCAAAATTAAGAAAAGCAATAACATTATTTCCAGATATAAAAAAAAATATTTTCTTTTTTATATTTATGAGAAAATAATATAAAGTTTAGTAAAATATTTTAATTTCCTTTTGCAGACTATATATAGCAATTTAACATGTAAATGGCATTTTCTTTGTTATCTAATACTTTACCAAGGAGCTTCTGAAAGAATAATTGATGGCAAAAACATGTTTTCAGTTTTTATTATTAGTGACCGTTATTTTTTGATGGAATTATTATTTTAGATATTTTCTAGTTTGTCAGCAGAAGGCTTATAATTTTTAGTTTTTATTATGAGACTAAATTTCTGTTATTTTTTAAAATTTTGCCAGACCTTTTTTTCATATTTTGAAATAAATTTTGAAATAAATATTGCTATTCATATTTAGTTGGTGGAATTTACACTGTCATTCGAACAAAAGCTGGAATCACTATGGAGGAGTTGGGAGACAATTATTTTCTTTTGGGTCCTTTGAATCAACAACAATGCGATTCAGGTAACAAGTTTTTCGTGATTTTGCTTCTAATAAATTTGCAATGTGTTGGCTGGGTTTACAAAAATTCTCAATAATATAACCTATCTTTATGTTTTAGAGGTTGAAATTGTCGAACCACAATATCAAATTGTTAAAGATATTATCAGCTCAATGGCGGAAGTTGGCATTAAAGTAAGCTAGCATCACTATGGGTGTAGGAGTGATACAGATGTTTTATTTCATATTTTTATAATTTGATAATACGCCATTTGTAATTGATTAAGCAAATTCTTGAAATAACGATGCAAAATCAATTTCAGAAGAAAATTAACTTAGTTAAAATTAAATTAGTTAAAATTAAATCAGTTAAAATTAAATCAGTTAATTAACTAATTAATTAACTAATTGAGATCAGAATAAATAGAATAAAATGATGAATATTTTTTTTTCATTTAAGATGTAAAATTTTGCGCAGAATAAAGACTTATAAAAACAAATCCTAACTTTTAACAATCCTAATTTGGTTTATTTCTCTATTTTCAAAGATTTTTATGTCTTGATTACTAATAATTTCTTTTGATAATTATAAAGATTGTAATTTAGAATAGTGCAACCATTTTATTACTACCTATATCCCGTTCTTTAAAGAGATGCTCTTCCTTTCTTTCTTTCTTATATCGCTTTAAATCATTTAAAATCAAGATAGGAAGGCCTTTCAAATTCTTTTTCCATAAATAGTTATTATGGCTATTGCAGTATTATTTATAAAAATGATATAATTGGAGACTCCAAGATGAAGATTATTGTAGTAATTTAATGAATAACTATGTTGTTTTTAGATTGTTTTTGGCAGATGGTTAATTGAAGGGGCCCCAAAGGTTAACCATTAATTATTTTACTTAAAAAACTCGCAAAGTTTTGCAAAGTTTGGAAGTACTATTTGCGTTTGATGAAAATCTTTTTATTTGTATTTTGTTATTTATAAACGTAGATAAAAAACGTTTTAATTAGCGCATTGTTTATGACTTGCAAATGTTTTTGCGCAACTCCTAAATAGCAAGAACTTCCTTTTCGCTCTAGTTCAACAATTCTTTTTTTAGAAATTTAAACATTTTAAAAAGCATGGAGCCATTTAACTGTCTTAAAAATCTTTTCCAGGAAAAACCATTCTCGAAAACATGCCTCATACTTATCTCATGTTTTAAGGGATTTAAGTTTTATCCAGAGGTGAATTTTCCTCTGACACATGCTTTCATTGTTTTTACGGCAAAATTGAAATCTGAAACATGTTTTCTTTGATATTTAGGTGATCTTGTTTGATTTGGGCAGTGGTAAGAATTGGTTGGATGCGTGGCGCAAAGAACTATGGGAATGTTCTCACATCGGGATACCAGATGCTGACACCGAAACTCTTGATGTTCTTACATTTGGTGGACTAGTATCGTGGTTCTTAGGAAAGGTTTGAAAATTTTTGGAATGATAAACTTTAAAAAGATCATTTTATCATTCCAAATGAGATTTTTTCCACAAATTTGATAGTTTAATGTTGAGACGAATTATTAAAGGAAAATTTTGAAAAAATTAAATTTTACTTGGCAATGAGAGTTGATGGTTGAAGTTGGTATTGAAGTTGATGGTTTTGTTATGATTTATAAGAGTTCAGGCCTGGTCATGAATATTTTACAGACAGGAACTCAAATAAAAAAAGCACTTTTCTTTATTTTACACAACTATGTTTTATTATAAATATCCTTCTATACAACATTATTGCAGAATGTTGTTGTTATATCTGTTTGATTGGTTTAACTTCTATTTCAAAATGAATGGCAGAAAAATCTAGAGGATTGATTTTATAATAATGGTTAAGAACCTCCTTTAATTCTCTGTTGAAAAAAACACTTTATATATTAAAAAAGTGTATGATACTTTATGTTTATAGTAAATCAGATGCATGGAAACTCATTTGCCTAGAAAAATATTTTTTCATTGTTCTTGCTAGCTAGACTTCATTAGCAACATAGTGGGAAGCATTGAGCAATTAGGAGGTTCGGAGACACGCTATAAGTGGAGAACCTTCTAAAAGCCTTTACAATCTAGGCTTTTTTCAGTGCTTAAAATGACTAAAACTGAAATATACTTATTATTCATAAGTAAATGATAATTGCAACTTCTTTGAATTAAAATTATAAAAACTGATAGGGACGATATGTTCTGATATCGTCGTGATATCATCTTTCGTTCGTGATATCGTCATGATATCGTCTTTACTTGATACTAACTCATTTAATCCAAAAGATTTCTAAACACTTAAAAAAATAAAAATTTAAAATGATTAAAGTGATCCCAAGGTGATGAATGATTTTTTTGATGTGATAATTTAAGGTGATATGACAGAGATTTATAAATATAGAAAATCGCTTTTTATTTCATCTTAAAGAATTTTTCGTTCCAAAGTTGTAACCGTTCTAAGTTTGTGTAAAACTGAAAATTGTATAATTTTGTACTACCTTTTCTACTTTCTGGTATATTAGTTCCAGTACTTATTAAATCACAGTGAAAAATAAATAGATCAAGAGTAATTTTGATTTTTCAAAATTACATGATTACATATGGCTGACTGGTTCCAGACCCTTGTATAAAAATAACACATAATTAGCCACCTGCTGACACCTGCCGATGGAGGAATTTGAAAATGCAAAATTAACATCATGTTCTTTTCATTGTTTCCATCCAATGCTTTTATCTTAACACTTGTAGTAAGCGTAAGTTCTTTCTCTATTTATACTCCTATACTTTGTCAATAATATACAGAAAGTTAAAAACATAACACATTAAATATTTTCAATTTTAAAGCAACATAAAATGTTTTTTTGATTACAAAAAAAAGCATTTTTAATATTTATTGAAGCTCTATAATATGTTATAATAGTTGTGATGCACATGCTAACTATTTTTTCTCCACCTATGTGAGTCGGTTTAAAAACAACCAATTAAATTATTTTAAATTTGAGCAATTTTGTTAGCTTAACCCTTTTCGCACCATGAGAAAAATTCTAATGCATAAGCTATAGACTGGCCATTTTAAAGCAAAAAAAAATGCTCTTATCTTCTGTTATATTAAATTATAGAAGTTCATTGAGGGCTGGGATAATTTTATTACATCGAAATACTGAATATTTCCAGGACCGGTGCGCAAAGAGTTAATTTATTAAACTCAAATCAATAATAATGAAATGAACCAATAAGTCTTTTAAGTGGTGTCTTGTCTACTTGCGTATATGTTAGTTTCGACCTGTTTTATAATTTAAGCGATTGATGCTTCTTTTGCAATTATCATTAAACTGTTGAGAGTTTCTCGCTTCAGATTTTTTTAGTTTTTCATTACTGCCGAGCGAGTCTTAGTTTTAGTGTACATTCCGTTACCATTAAACAGAAAATGGCACGTCAGTTAGGCATTATATATAAGCAAAAATATTTAACAAAGTTTTATAAAAAGTGTGAATTTGCATCAAAAAATTTTATATCATTTCTTTAAAAAACATAAAAACAAAAGCATAAGATTGTCTGGACACAGCAAAATCAAGTTTGGATTTAGCTGCCATGCTAAACTTTACAAAAGTTTGCACGCAACGCAAACACAAAAAGATAAGTCCTCGATGGCGTGAGAATCTGTCCTTCAAGTAAGTTCACTGTAACACCTTATTTGTATCTTAGATATTACTCCTAGCTTTCGACAAAACAGTGTCAACACAAGGCGGTTTTAAGGGGATTAAAAAAATACCTATAGTGGTTATGGAAAGAGCTTAGAGATTAAAGAGATTAGCTAAACAGATTTATATTATTAGAGAAGTATCTGACTAGGAAGAAAAACCTATACTCCGCATTTGTGAATCCACGATAATGGCAATTGTTATATATGAATAATTAATATTTAATAATTAATTAATAATTAATAATTTATATTGCTAGGATTAGCAATGGCAACTTTTTTGTTCAGGAGTACACGATAGTTTTAGAAGCTTAGTTGAGAGTAAGTGACCTGCAGGATAAGCCCCTGAACTAGAAGCAAGGAAGATTGAAATATAGGGTTTGAATATAAAACTTGCTTAGAAAAGAAAATACTTGATGTTGGCCATGTGATGATGATTAATTTATTGGTTCTAGTAAATTGTCAACTGCAGTAAATAATGTCTTCACTTCTTCATTTAAGATTTAACATTTTAAGTACATGATGATGCCTTTTTTCTTTCCATGTAATTGGTTTGAGATTTTCCCCAAAAAGCCTTCTTGGTTTTTCAACAAAGGGTAGATTTAATAGGACTTAATGTTAATTAAGTAAAGCGGAAGAGTAAGAGACATTAAAATTAAAATTTTATGATAAATAAGCTCTTGGCTTGAGTGACCAATAAAATAGTTTTTTAATTATTTTAATTATTTGGTTATTAACATCTTTTATCTGCTAATTTAGTTCCGTCATATCAAACAAGGAGCCTTAATGACTGCACATTGTCATGAATGGATGGCAGGTGTTGGTTTAATATTTTCAAGGGCACGTCATCTGGATATCGCTACAATATTTACTACACATGCTACGCTTCTTGGAAGGCATTTGTGCGCTGGAAGCTCTGATTTTTACAATAATTTAGAAAAGGTGACCTTTGATGTATATATTTACAATATTTCCTACAAAAGTTACTGATTTATATATTAAGGATATTTATATTACACTTCTTTGAATTTTTGGATCAAAAATTTTTTTCAAATGTCTTGTCATGTGGAGAATTTTCAGCTTTTATTTTTTTGTATTTCATGTATTTTATCTACTTAAAGATCTTGTATCAATTTGAATCTATTTTTCATTTTCTTTTTTTAGTTTGATCGTGACACTGTAAGTATACTTGATATTATCTGTAAAT
>JAUZNK010000463.1:0-14510 GCA_035046665.1 Euphysa ruthae
ATCTTAATTTAAAGACTGGACATTCTGCTACAGGTTTGATAAAAACAGAGTATTTTTTACAAACATATAAAGTGGTCATAAACCAAACAAACCTACAACTCCGTTTTAGAAACCAAAGACTTAACCGCTCGACCAGACAACCAAACAGCTATATTGTTAAGAATTATTTGACTTATGTTCTTCTTGTCCAAGGTGATTTTACATAGCCAATTTATTTTTAAATGTTTATTCATCTTCAGATGAACCATCTTGTTTGGTTTATATGTCATCTCTTAATTCTATCAAAGATTGACTATGATTATTAATACAAATAGGGTTTAATTTTTACCTGAGATTTTCTAGCCTACTAGTCAAGAAGTTTTACTCCTTAGTGACCTACTAATTTGTTTAATTTCTTCTGTTGCAATAGACAACAGAATTAATGGCAAAACGAAAAAATGTTTAAACTGTAAAGGATACTTATTTTGATATATCTTACCATGCTATGTGAATTTAACACATTAAGTAAGTTTTATTGAAGAATTCAATGCAAAATTTTAATAATTAACATGATAATGGAATGTTTAAAAAGTATTTTACTTTATTTAGGGTTCAAGAATAGATCGAGAGGCCAAAGACTCTGAAAAGGTAGCTTTGTGTTGTTAGCAATATTTTATGACTTTCTGAGTTGTTTTACAAATGTTTCTTTAAAAGCAACAAGTATATATGAATGATAAAAAACAAATTAAAATAAAATAGTTTTGCTATCACAACAATTATTTTCTTGAATTTAGAAAAACGTTATTGTTTTCTTGAGACTTGCTTGGCTTTAATAAAGATTTAATTTTCATTTTAAATTGTTTTGCATACGATGATACTTTCAAGTCATGATTATGTTTTAGGGTAAAGATTTTCCAACATTTAAAGACAATGATTTCACTAAAGACAATGCAAAAATAACAATTGGTGGACCTGAAAAAGAAAAATTTCTAGCGAAACTGAAAAAAGATATAGATGTAAAGTATATTTTATTTTTATGCGATAAATACTCTATATTCTAACAGCAAGGAGAAATTTTTATACTTACCTTTTTCACAAAATTTAAGTTTTGTTTTTATTGAGATGTTTTTTGCTTCTGAAACTGTTATAATAATTAATCATCAGATTTAAACTTTTTTGTAAAACTGTATTTATAATATATTTCATGTTATTTTTATTCTATAACTTGATATGTTTCTTCTAAGAATATTTATAAAAAGGAGATAATATGGTTCATATTTTTCCCTACTGAAAATTATTTATTTAACCTCATGAATTTTTAACAGGTAAAAATTTTATTCCCAGATTTTGCCTTTATCTTAAATTTATTTTTGAATAATCTTTAAATGCCTAGCAGCCGTTGCTAAGCCCTTAGACCCATTTTTAAGGTAAGAAAATATAATTATTACTGACTTTGTTGGATGTGTAAAATTCTCTACTCATTACTCATAGACTTGCTAACATTAATAAAAAATGCTGAAATTAATAAAGATTCCAGGTTTCAACATATGATATTTTTTTATACGTTTTATATTTTTCCCAAAAAGCATGTGAGTAAGTTTGAAATAAAACCATGTTTTTTAATGTCAGCCTGCAATCTAAAAATAATAGTTAGTCACCATTCAAAAGTGGGTTTACTTGTAATGGTTGATTTTCCTTTTAGGGAAATAAATGATACTGAACTACCCATTGAGATAGTTTGACATAAATTATATTAAGGAATTTTGAGTAGTTTGGTTCAGTCAAAAACATTTTTGATAAACTTCTTAGTGACTCAAGGACTTATCAAGTTAAAAACCCATTTTTCTTACAGAACAATGTCTTATTGTATTTTGTGTATCTCTTTAATTTTGTGGTTAGATTTTGTTACATCACCCTGTTAAGATTTTGAGTTTTCCTTATTTTGATTCTAGTTAAACAGTGATGTTTTGGAATAATCTACTGTTCTATTAATGCTTTTCATTGTTTTTGACAGTTAGCAGAAATTTCTTTGTTGTTAGATTTAGTTTAATTTTCAACAGAATAGAACATGGATTATTTATAAAATTAGGAAAAACAAAATTCCTCCAACAAAAATGGACAGTTAACAGATCATGGCTGTCGAAAGTTAAAAGTGGCATTTATCAAGCCAAGTGCACAGTAAGTATGTCATGCTGTTTTGAATGTTACTACTAGAGTTGAGTCTCTGACTAGATAAAGGAAGGCAATTTCTTTTTGAAAATTATCGAAGCAAAAGTCGTATTCAGTACATAAAAGCAGCAATGGAATGCTGAAGTTTGTAGAGCCCTGAAATTTGTAGAAAAAAGCTATGCCTTCCAGTCATGTCAATCTGACGGTGATATATGAAGAGCGGGATTGGTTCTACAGCAAGATACAGCGTATTAAGGACTATGACAGACCACAGGGTTTTAATTCTGATGAATTGTCAATCTATCCAGATTCATGGAAAATATTTGAAAAAGGAGAAACAAATAGGAAAATCTGGCAAAGCTGAAACTTGAAAAAGAGGCGTCTTTTTGACGGCATGAAGGATGCATTGGTCCTCACTTCCTCATATCTGAAAAATAGTTTTTCTTTTGCCAACCAGGTTGTGCACGATTCAAAATTTTGTTATCCGAAACATGAATAATCAAAACTTTCCCCTACTGTTTTTTGAAGAATGGCAAGGAATATAGTTGTCTCAATGCCAATGGATACGACTAGAAAAGAGTTCAAAATTCTTGTGTTGATAGCATCATTAACATCATTTGTAGTGAGTTTCAGACTTACAATCATTTTACATACTGCCATGCATCACAGAAAACTAATGATAGGAAGGTGCAATCTTCATATTGGAAGTATGCATATGGCATTGCAAAGGTTTCACAATCTGAAAATGACACTGAGTGTTGCTTTGACTGAATAGATAAATACTGGGAAAAGGTAGTTTATCAATTTATTTTTTTTTTTTTTATATATACTCTGACTGATGAATCCATATGATCCTCAAAAGCCTTTTGCGACTTTACAAACCATTAGTCTTTTTATGAAATTATAAATTCTTTGGAGTGACAATGCTTGACGATACTTATAAACCTAATGTTTTTATTTTAATTCATAGAATGTTGATAATAATGTATAAGAAAGGAAACAGATAGTCACTACAAATTAGGAAAATATAATGCATTTTCTGTCTTAAATATGTATGTGTGTATGTATGCATGTATTGATGTAATAATGTATTACGTTAACCAAAACACCTCAAATTGGTCTAGTTCTTCAATTAATCCCAAATGATTTATGCATAACATTTTGCTGATAAAGACCTCATTTCATGTCTTACCAGCCTAACTGTTGCACTGACATGAAAGAGATCTTCAACGTTTTATTTATGTGCAACAACGAAGGATTGAAAAAGTATTTGCAACTTTCTGTATTAACAAGGTGCGTACTTACCCTGTCAAATGGAAAATATGAGCATGGGTTCTCTGTAAACAAACATTTGCTGAAAATACATGGCTCAGCAGTTGGAATCAAAGATTTTACTGTCAGAAGTGAAGGTTTATCATATGTCGTTGTCACCAAGCTATTGATCATTGACTGGCAAAATTCGCATGCATTATATGCAGCACAAAGACTTGAGGAAGTTTAGCAAAAAGGAATTTGTAGCAAGTGATGCTAAACAAAAACGAGAAGAAGAACAGAAGGCTGCTGAATGTGATGTTTTAGACAATGATCTTATGGTTATTGAGAGAGAAATAAAAATAACCGAAGCTGCTAAAATTTAAAGGAATGTTGAGCTAGAAGAATTACTGTGGCAAAGTTTCCTGGACAGAAATACATTAGAAAGTACTTATAGTAAAAAGTCAATGGGAGTTAAAGGAAAAGCCGAAATGGGAAATGCATTAGCTGCTGTTAAAGAAAAGGTCAAAGAAGTTCAAGTGACTTTTTCCAGGATTACTGACGTATTATGCTTTTCTGTTGTATTTTTGTTTTTTATCATAACTTTTCTCAGTATGCTAGGTTTAAGAACAGATAATTTTTCAGGTGACTAGTTTCAGTGATTTTACTGTCAGAAGTGAAGGTTTATCATATGTCGTTGTCACCAAGCCATTGATCATTGACTGGCAAAATTCGCATGCATTATATGCAGCACAAAGACTTGAGGAAGTTTAGCAAAAAGGTATTTGTAGCAAGTGATGCTAAACAAAAACGAGAAGAAGAACAGAAGGCTGCTGAATGTGATGTTTTAGACAATGATCTTATGGTTATTGAGAGAGAAATAAAAATAACCGAAGCTGCTAAAATTTAAAGGAATGTTGAGCTAGAAGAATTACTGTGGCAAAGTTTCCTGGACAGAAATACATTAGAAAGTACTTATAGTAAAAAGTCAATGGGAGTTAAAGGAAAAGCCGAAATGGGAAATGCATTAGCTGCTGTTAAAGAAAAGGTCAAAGAAGTTCAAGTGACTTTTTCCAGGATTGCTGACGTATTATGCTTTTCTGTTGTATTTTTATTGTTTTTTATCATAACTTTTCTCAGTATGCTAGGTTTAAGAACGGATAATTTTTCAGGTGACTAGTTTCAGTGTTTTTTTTTTAAAGCATTTTATCTAATTTTGAGTTAATTTCTCTGCTAACCTTAAGATACAACAGTCCTGCTGGTCAATCGGTTTTCGCTTTTCATATTTACTAAATGGAAAAGACATTGTGTTTATTTGTTCACTTTTCATGACCCAGTTTCATTCGATTATTAATTACATGCTCCATTCAACATTGTTTTTAGTTTATTTTTTCATTTTCAGGGTTTATATATTTTTTAGATAAAAATTTTAAAATTAAGCATATTTTCACATAAGCATTTTGTGCATGTTTTTAAAAAATTTACTGGCTTTGCAAAAGTTTTGACAAGAGATGCTAATCAGTTTATAGTTTCAATAACATAGAGCCTTTAAGAGACAAATTATAATAATTATTCCAATAATTGTAAAAGAAGAAATAAGTGAACTTCATTCTTTTTTATATATAAAAAGAGTATTTGCTTCCTATTCTGATTTGTTGTAGACACTTATTTTTATATTATGTATATATACATGTAAAAACAAAAACGATGCATCTTCGCAGAGGACTTTTGTAATGCTTTTAATTGATTTTAAAGCAAATGCTTGACATAAGCATACCTCAACAGTACATTCATACATGAAAAAATCAGTTTACTTTTCGTTATTTTCATAATAAAGATGTATGCTGGTGTCTGATGCAGAAAAAATATTTTTTATGACGACGGGAAAAAATATGTATGTAAATTTGTTGCACCGTAGTTTCTTATATTTATTTTATTTTATTCTTACATTTATTTCTAGATATATTTTCTAAGCAAAGCCGCTTTTAATTTAATATTTATTTTACTTTTTAAGAAAAAATATATGGGCTTGTATAAAATTAACAATTTTTACCGATCTCAGGTTAATTTGATTATGTCATGAAAAAAATGCTGATGTCAGCCAAAGTTTTTGATTTTAAAATGTTTATATGACTTTTGAGATTGACTTTTACTTAAAATGACTGAAAGTCTAATTGAAAATTATTATATCTTGAAAAAAAAAACATTTAAATAGTTTCAAGTCAGCTTCAAAAAAATAAAATTCTGAGCTTCTTTGATATTTTTCTTTTAACTATGTAATTTGTACAGTTTAAAGTTTTAGTTTGGCAATAAAAGCCCAGAATTTCTCAATACTATTACTGAGCTTGTGGTTCTAACTATTTTAAAAGACATTTTTTAAGTGAAAAAAATTACAGCTTAGCTTATTCATGAAAAAGCTCTTGGGTTTATTCTTGATGTTTTTGCTAATAAAGCCAACTATTAATACCTCCAATTTATCTAATCTGAGTGATTTGAAACTGACAAGTATTTATGATTGGCTTTTTAAACCCCTGGCGATGATGCTAATGAGGTTCCTCTAAATTTGGGTCTGTTCATTGTTACAACCAGTTTTTTATGAAATCTGCACATTGGTTTTTTTTTGAAATTGTAATAATGACAAACATTTATAAATATATAAAAGTGACTGTTATGGATTATATAAAAAATCGTTTTTGATTTTTCTTACAGTTTTTGTCAAGCGTGAATGTGATGGATTATAGCTTGCTGGTAGGAATTCATGATACAGAACGTGAAGAACTATCAGAAGCCGAAGATGAAATTGATGGAGAAGATGACTTTGAAACTGGTGAAGACTCATGTGATGGTCTTGATGAACCTTCTTCACCCGATGATTTAGATGCTGCACCAAAATTTCTGCGTGCAGAGAGTATGAATAGTGGGGATGGGAATTTTCCAAATTATTTTTATGCTATAACATGTAGTGACGGTAAGCATTTTTTGTTTTGAATATTTTGTTATACTGCAGAATTGTTAAGATAAACTTTCTGACCTATAAGCCTACTCACTCCTTGTTTTGTCAAATTTTTACCAACGTTTTTTTCCATATATAAATGCGCTTGGATAAATAAAAGAATTAATAATTAGATACATTCTGCTCATTTCAAAATAATTGAAATGTGTCCAATGAGATTTAGATGTTTTCTTTGTATGCAATCTTCTACTTCTTTTGTAATTATATTAGCATGATTTTTATGTCTATATTCATAAAAGAAATTAAACTACTAACCCCTTCTTTTATTTCCAGTTTTTTTATTTCTGTTTTGATCCATGCACTTTGACAAGCACTCTAAAAAAGATTCACAATATGCTCAGTTTAATTAGAAGATCATGTGCTTGGCTAGATGATGAAAACGCAAAACATATTTTAACTGTCTATGCTCATATATTAAAAAATTAGACGCTAAACTTTTCTCAATCCAATCTATTCAAATGTTCTGAAACCTTCCATTATTGCTCTAGTTGTTTCTTCTAAACCATGAGTGTTTAATGTTCTGAAAATACTTATCTACTATTTTTGACTCGAAAATAATAAATAAATAGGATTATATTTCGAATACGTTTTTCTAAAATTGAAGAAATTTAATGCAAAAAGAAATTGTTTGAAATATATTTTTATTTAAAAATCAGTTTTTTTAATAGTTAGATAGTAATTAAGACATATGAGTTAAATATGTATCCTGTCTACATTTCAGGAGACTACCTGCTCCCCTGTCTTAAGGCAAATTACAAATACAAATTGCTAGAGTTTATATAGATTTTTAGTGGAATCGAAAATACTTCTGTATGGATCAGCAGTAGTCATTCATTGCAAAATGTAATAGAAAGCAATTAAATGTTTGTGATATTGACAATACTTTTGTTATTGCAAAATTTAATGGACAGCGGTTTCATTTTTGGGAAGTTAAGAATACCTCCAGAGATTTTATTGTTTTGATCAGCATTTTTGATGGTGTGTTGATGTTTTTTTGTTCGATTGATAATTTTACGTTTAGATTCACCAAACTGTAAGGAAGAACTACCTTTACAAGGAATACAGTATAATACTGTTGTTTTTTTTATTGAGATCAACTGTTTTTTTTTTTTGATGCGAGAGTAGTTTATGAAGAGTTTTAAATTAAAGTTTTGCTAAGCATTGAATAAGAAAGGTTTATAGATTAGATAGGATTGGTTTGTTTTGGTTTCAACTTTGTCAAATTTTTTGGCTTAAATTTTCTGTTTTTTTGTGTACAATAGAATTTTTAGGATAATTGTTAGCAGTCGAAATGGTATTAAGTTTTTTGTGTTAGTTTTCGAGGTCTGTCGTATCAGTGATTATATTATGTCTGGTACATTTGATAAGTTTGCTTTACAGATTTTGAAATTTAGATACAAGTCAGTTTAAGTTGGTTCACTTTGACATTGTGGTGAGCTAAACATGTGTCGAGGATGGTGATGGAGTTATTAGATTCATTTTTGATCATAAATTTTTAGTAAAGGTTGTTTAGCAATTTGAAAAATTATTGCTGGTAGGTTTGTTTTGTAATGGCAAACATGTCGTCACCAAAGCATTTCCAAACTTTAGGTGGGTGTGCAGTAGCAAGAATAGCAAGTGTTTTGTTGGATTGCAAGTAAATTTCGGTAACAATAGAAGATGTAGCGCCACCTGTAGAAACACTGTCAGTTTGACTAAAGACTTCCCATTGAATATAAACCATTTTTTGTTTGTGAGAATTTTACGATATCAAGCAATTCTTCAGGAGATATTGGTGTTTTCTCTTTTAGAAAAAGCGTCTTTTTCAAAGAGATGTTAGTCGATAACTAGCATGTCATTGATTGGATTGTTAGTGTAGAGTGTGATGAGATTATATGAGACGATACATTCAAAATGTTCATTTACAACATCAGAAAGTTTGTTATAATTTTTACACTGGTAAGTAGATAATTTTGCATAAGTTGAAGAATTTTTGCTAAATATTTGTGTAAGTTGCATAAATGTGTTTCAGTGTGAGATATGATTGATTGGGTAAATATTTACATTTTGTTTGTGGACATTTTTGGAAAACCATAAACACAAGTGGATGAATCAGAAAGTTTGATTTTATAATACAGTTTATCATCAATAGTTTTTTGATTTTTTAATAAAATGAGTTTTTGGGTCATTTCACATTTGATTGATTGGGTCGAGTCTTTTTTTAGTGGAAAATATGAACCAGTGCTAATATTTCTGTAAAATTTCAAAATATAGTCCTCTTTATCGATAATAAAGGTGTAGGTCACTTTTTGTGGGAAGAATGTTCTCACTGTTTTAAGGTTTTTATTGACCTTCTATTTTGTAATTTTAGGGACAGGTTTACGAGTTTGTTGAAGTGACTTACTTGAGCACGATTAATGACATATTCTTCTTTAAGCAAAAATATGAATTTAGTCTTCTAAGGATGAGTTTTGACGGTGAATAAATAGTTGAATAATTTTAAGCAACACATAGTTTTGTTTTTGGTGATGATTTGGGTGACAAGTTTATTATCGGTATCGAATTTTTGTTTTTTTACTGTGTTTGGGCAGAGTGTCTTGAATTTCCTGATCAGAGATTGTTTAGCAGAATAAAGTTGTTTTGTATAATTTTTACCTTGGATTTATTTGATGACGTTAAATTGTATAGAAGATTTTAGATATTTCGTTAGTGAGCTTTGTAATTTCTTTAAGTAGTGAATTACGTTTTATATCATTTTTTAAATTCAATTCTTTCTTGAAGTAGTTTGTGCGATTGAGGATATTCCAAGATTTTTGTGTAAAAACTTTTGTGTAGATTTTCAAATCGTTTGCATTTATATCATTATTAAGAAATCTTAGAGAGAAGCATAAGATTATCATAATTTGCATATTTTAGATGTAATTTTTCAAAAGTGCTAATCTGGATTCATGATATTGAATACGTATAACTTGAAATATATTTTGACTTGTCAATTCAGTCATTTTAATATGTAGATAATAATTTAAAAACATGTAATGATTTAAATGTCTATTCTGACTGAGTTTCCGGGGACAATCTGTTCCCGTCTTCCAGCAAAGTACGTATAAATCTTTATAATTTATATAGGTTATCAGTAGAACCAAAAATACTTCTGTAGGGATTAGCAGTGGTTATTGTGAAATGCAATGAACAGTGATAAAAATTTTGTGAGATTGACCATACTTTATTTATTGCAAAATGTAATGTGTAGCGTTTAAATTTTTATGAAATCGACAATGCTTCCATAGGGATTAACAGCTGTTATTGCAATTTTATCATATATAATAGCTACTGCTAATCACTGCAGAAACATTTTTGATCTTGCTAAAAGTCTATATAGACTCTAAAAGCTTATTTGCACTTCGCCTGAAGACAGGTGACATTGTATCCTGAAATATAGCCAGTTGAAAATAATCAAAAGCTTTCCGGAAATCTTTTTTATCCTAAGCTATGAAAAAATTGACAAATAAAGACAATTTTCAAAGGTTATGCTAATGTCAGAACTTTTTAAAACACTTGGTTTTCTTAGAATTTTACAATCTAATACAACTTAATCATTGTAGCATGGCAACTAGGACCTAGTTTATTAGTACAAGGCTTTGCTACTTTTGCTACTTCATTTGCTACTTCAATTTCTTGACTTGGCTTACTTTTACTTTGACCCTACTTTCAAAACATAAAAATTTTGTCAAATCTTTGTCTGCATTCATTTTAAAAATCAGACAAAACGACATAGCTTTTTTTTTTAAGCATGTTTGATAAAAGTTTTTACTTCAAGAAAATTAATGACAAAAGAATTTTTTTGAGGATTTAGCAATGAATTTTTGAAAGTCACGAGTTCGGCTCCCTCTTATGGTTGCTGAAATAAATATTGCAATGTTTAAAATAAAATTAAAAGAAAAATTCTTTAAAATATAAAAAAATCATTCAGCAAAAAATCATCGAACGATTTTCCATTGTTAATTATATTTGACAAACTAATATATATATTATGATAAACTGTAGTTTAGCCTTTATAGTGTGAAATACATTTGATTTTGAGGGCGATAATGTAAATAAAAACTTAGATATTTAAGACGTGCTGGAAATTTAAGATTGAAGAAGTGCAATAAACAATTATTTTCATATAAACGAATACGTAAAAGCAAAACTGGCACCAATGTGATTTGAAAACGCAATGTTCTGATCTGGAGTCATATGCGTTACCACTGTGCCACAAGACCATCTTTGTCATAAAATACCAAAGTTTAATTTAATAGAATATTTGCGCATAGGTTATAATTAGGTTATTAGATAAACTAACTTTACATAGGTTGATATTTCCTTTTTAATTATATAAAATGGCAGAGAAAGACAGGTTCACGCAGATTTTTTACAAAACACATTCTAAATACAAGTTATTTAAAAAAAAATTAATAGACAAACATAATCGAATGCAATATTTATTGGTTTTTGGTATTCGATTGATTCTATCAGTCAAATATCAATCATTTTATTGATTCAACTATCAAAATATTCAATTGGTTTTGCGTTGTAAATAAAGTGCCAAAGATAAGAATAACAGAAAAAGCTCTTTTAAATAACGTGATTTCGCTTAGGTGACCTTAGAAAACTCCAAGAAAAAGCATTTTAGTATGTGGCAACTTTAAAATACTAAAATGGACAAAATGAAGACCAGTTCTAAATCGTGGAAAATCGTTGAATGTTTTTTTGCTGAAGGTTATTTCCATATTTTAATGCATTTAGATTTTTGTTGAATATTGCAACATTTGAGCAACCATACCCACCTCTGGTAGAAATGTGTTCTACATGCTATCTCTGAGTTTCTGAGCAAAACTCATTGCGTAATGCAATGCTAGCTCAATTTGGTCAGGTTATTTGGTTGACCGAATTTTGTAGGCCCAAATGGGCCACCAGCCACGTGGGCCCTTCTGGAAATATTGTGTCTGCAATTTGTTGAATCGAATAGTCGAATAAATCGAATCCTCCAAATTTCTTTTTACTTTTTAAGAATTTTTAATCAAGAATTTTATTTGGTCGCCGCTATGCCAACTGCCATCAAAAGAACAAAAAGCAACTTGACAGACCAATAAAACAACTTGACGGAATGATATCGATGTTAAAAATTTTCAGTGGTAAATTTTAAGCAATGATAATGTTTTTGATTGACGTTTTTAGACAATGGGGAAATAGAATGATATCAATTAGCCAAATCGTGGCGTGTATAAAGCTTACGTTGTTTTTTCTTCTGCTATTTATTGTTTTGAATTTATTGTTTTATTTTAAAAATTTTCCATCCTTTTGTCTAGCTTAGTTATAAATATAAAAGAACCCATATACTTCTTTTATTTTTCTTTTTCAGGAAATTTTGTAAAACTTAACTCACAACCAACTTATAAATTCATTGTAAACTTCATCATCACACTTATCGGTTTCAGATCATATTTCACTCTGAACAAATTAATATAATGTAAGAGGTCAACAACTATTTATGCTAAATTTCTTTCTTTACCTATATCAACATTCTCTCTCAATGTTGATGTAATTGATGGTTATTATACATGTGTCAGAAATGATACATACTCGATATGTACCCATATTTCATCACTTGCTTATTATAGAATCAAAGCACCTAGTATATTACATGGGAATCATTGATGTGCTGACATTTTATGGAGCCACTAAAAAAGCTGCTCATGCTGCAAAAACAGTAAAACATGGGGTAAGTTTTAAATTGTCCACGTTTTAGCAGTAAAACTAGGGTAAGTTTTTAACTAAAATCATAAGTTTTTAACTTAAATCTATACTAAAGGATTAGCCCTCTAAAAAGTTTGGCTCTGTAACTTTACCTTCCAATTTGAATCAAAATTTAACCCTTTTTTTTTAATATAATATTTATGTTTAAAAAGGCTGTCTCAAAATAGTAGATATATTTATTGAATATTTCCTGTTTTGGCATAAAATTTATATAACAGCCGATTGATTGATTGATTGATTGATGAGGATTGCTGCTTTTTAAATAAAAGTTTCTATATTTCAATTTTTAAAACTTACAATATTTAGCCTCTCAATCTGAACAGTGTTCAGCACTTTTTTCTGGCTATAGGCTGTAACATAATATCCTAACTTTTTTTTTTATTTGAGCAATTAGTTTTAGTTCCAATATTTCTATGAATAAACTCTTTAGATGTTAAACATGCGACGCCGTACTACGAGTGAACCATTTACAATTACAAGTAATCGCCATAGTTGGTCGTCTATACTGGACGCTAACAGTTTTAACCTTGATTTTTCAAAGGTATTTTAAGTATTAAACACGTCGGGCTGGTGAAAATTTATTAGGAGGATAACTTCATAAAAAGTTGGTTTTATTTTTCGAATGGATTTGTTCGTTGAGAAGTTGATAATTGAAATATTTTAAGTAGCTTAATTTGTTTAATTGCATGTCGATTTAATTAGTTCTAAAAATGATGACACAATTTATTTTATCTGACAACGACGTTTTTTTAAAAATATTTAAAACTAATGAAAGATAAAACTTTTTAAACTGGTAATGAAGTATTTTTGAATAGGAAAAAACTTTTTTATTGTAAAATTATTTTCGATAGGTGCCTATAAGTTTTCCTCTTAATAGATTTTTATTGGCCTTATTCTTTAACATTAAACTCTAAAGAAATACAAACTATAGCAGCTTAATAATAAAGCCATGCAAGTATTGAAATATGGTATACTACCATAAATGTCTTATCGCAAGTGATGACTTGAAACAGACTTTCAATTGTTTTGTCAGATTAGCTCTGTTATTTATTAGATAGTTTGTTTTTTTTTTAGTAAGATTAAATTTTATTTAAAATTCGTTTAAAATTCAAAGTAACTTAATAAACACAGTATAAACTGTTAAAACTTTTTATTCCTTTAATAATTTTTTTGTTATCATGTATTAAACTTAAAAAGATAATAGAAGTTGTGCTGAGAAACTTTTGCAATGTGGAATATTCTTTAAAATTTATGTGAGGAAACCATCTGAAGATATGGGCTAATATAAAGAACTTAAAATGATCTTTGCTTTGGCTAATAAAATCTCTTTGAATTTCCAGTAATTATTTTGCAATAGCAAAAGTTTCTGCTCACAAAAAAAAATCTAATCTTAACATTAAAAATGTTATTCCAGTTATTAAGCGTGGAGGTTTTGTAGAGGAAAAGTTTATCCGTTCTTGTGAAATTTTTAAAAAAGAGTGCCATAAAGAAGTAAATTTTGACACCGACATGATAGGAGTAAATTTTGTTTTTCACTGATTCTATGATCAATATTCATTAAGACTTTAAAATAGATAAACTGAAATCATTCCTCTCGTGCTACATTATATAATATCTAGTAATATTTTAACAAAGGACAACAATTCAGAGAAATGAAAAGCAAAAAAAGAATCATATATTTTAATGAAGATTTTCGAAATTCTTTACGACTATTTTTCAAGTGTTAAGCGTTTGATGAAAATTTTATAACATTTTGTTTACACAGTTTTTGGAGTGAATGTTTAATATATTCTAATTGAGCTTTCAGATCAATTGCCACTCTTGTTGGATTTTTAGCGAAGCAGGCAGGGTTCTATTAATTCACTCGTTGTTTGGGTAACTTTTCTTCAAAATCATTCATCACTTTTTGCTAGCATTTTTTTGTAGAAGTCATATAATGCAGGAAAATTAGTATTTGTAAACCTATATGACCGACTACATGCGGAAAGTTTCTATACTCTATAATTGAATTTTTTCTATACTTTATCTTACTTTTGGCCACCTGACAAATGCCAAAATTTATTTTTACAAACATATTTAGATTTTAAATGTTTATTAATTTTTCAAAAATATTAATTTTAATTTTTATGTGTAATGTAAGAGTATAAGAGATTTTTATGTGTAATGTGAGAGTATAAGAGATTTTTATGTGTAATGTGAGAGTATAAGAGATTTTTATGTGTAATGTAAGAGTATAAGAGATTTTCATGTGTAATGTGAGAGTATAAGAGATTTTTATGTGTAATGTGAGAGTATAAGAGATTTTTATGTGTAATGTAAGAGT
>JAUZNK010000463.1:14752-28192 GCA_035046665.1 Euphysa ruthae
GAGTATAAGAGATTTTTATGTGTAATGTAAGAGTATAAGAGATTTTTATGTGTAATGTAAGAGTATAAGAGATTTTTGATTTTTATAGACTTTTGACATTTGTCAATTAAAAAAAAGAAAGATATGCTTTGGTAAATTTTGTATGATATTAAACATAAAAACATCTTTTGATCTTTATTTACATCTTCTGAAAATTCTGGTTTCATAACAAATGTTAATAAAAGATTTTTTAATAAAATTTTGGTTTCAAAGTTTTCATTCTCCAATGGAAAATATTGAATAAACATCCATGAAAATGACCTCTTGTCCAGAAATTTCCTGGAAGAAAAATGATAATTCTCGTTTTTTTTGATACCCAACCCTAATATGCCGATTTTATGGTTTTAGCCGTAAAATATTCTAAATTTTTTTTTTTAATCTCACGTTTAAAACCATGGAACCAGGAGCATAAACCAGGAATTCTTTTGGTAATTCTACATTCCCAAAGTTGACTCTCAGTGCCCAGTTAGAAAATTTCGTTTCAGCGTGTTAGTTATAAATTTCATTTTGTCTATGCCACAAGAACAGGTCAAAATTATTAAAAAAAAAGTTACATGTTTTGATTATTCTGAAAACGTTCTTAATTTTTTGAATTTTTGTATATTTGAAAATGTTTTTACTATGCCGGTGGTTTCGAAAATTTTATCGTCACGATCGTGGTGCCCAGTCATAATAATTAAAATGCTTTTGTCGGAGACTTGTCAATAAAGTGTTTATTTGCAATCAAGTTGAGTATATGAATCTTTTACATATTTCGCATGATGTTAAGTGACCAAAAAAGATAACAAAATTTGTGAAAAATTCTTGCTTTTTAGTTGTGGATTCTAAACTATATTTTTTAGTCCTTTTAGCCAAATTCAACATTGCGATAAGTTTCTCAAATTTGAGCAGATAAATCTTAAAATTTGAGCAATTGAATCTTTTAAAATTTGAGGTAAGTGACCATAGAATACGGCATTTAGGCCGTATGTAGATGTACAAAAAATCTGTCAAAATTTTTTTATGGTAAGTAACTGTAGAAGACATTTTGGCCATGTATGCTTGTACAAAAAGTTACTTTGTCCTCGTGACATGTTCTGAACTTTTTTTTAAACCAAATCTTTCACTTTTTACAGCTCAAAAAAATCTTACTTACAAACATAAACCGAAATTCTCGTTTAGAGGTCGTTTAGAAGCATATCATAGCCACTTGCAGTAAATTATTTTTAACCTAGCGTTTATGTTTTAGGCTGGCGCCGAAATATCGACAGTGAAGCCTCAAATATACGCCAATCGGTTTTTAGAGTTTATTGAAACGGCGTTTGAATGACAGGTGTTGTTTTGAATAAACGATACACCGTTTTATAGTGCAACAAACCAACTTTCTTCTCAAAAAAAATGGTACCAGGTCCCCTTCTATGAACCAAAAATTCAACAATAGACCAATAAAACTCTAAAAAGGGTTAGAAGGTTTCTAATGTAGTTAGATTTTTTAAGAGAATATTTTATTATTTAAAATTAATAATTATTGAATTTTGTACGTTTTTTTGAATTATGTTTCATTGTACCTCACATAAGTTGTCGCAACAATCAGTATTTATCTTATTCAGGGATTTTCTCATTAAATTAAGAAAATTTCTAAAATAATAACTAAAGCCATATTTCTTTACTATTTTGGAAGCTTTTCGACTTTATTTCTTTTTTTAGTGCCATTTGCCATGAAATTTTAAAAATACAAAAGGTTATTTATCTCATTTGCAGACTATTTTTTCAAAGAATTTTTCTGAAAATTTAGACTTTCACCTCGACTAAAAACCTAAATCTATTGAGCAACCTTACTAAATACATTTTCTAGAAACAACATGATACATTATTGCTGTGGAGTTCAATTGTTTCAATTGCGTATAATATTTCTAGTAATTTTTCATCGTTCTTACACTATATTTATTTGCTACGCTATCTTATAGCACAGATGAGTGCTTTTAATATAACCACTAATCTAGAAATCCATATTGGTGGTAATTTATTGATGTGTGTATTCTATACATTTGAACATGAATATTTATTTTCTAATGGTTTTAGCCATATTTACGTTACGGTCTTCCTCTCAGACCGTTTATTTCAGAAACTTAATGTTCTAAGAATATCAAAACCAAGTACCAATTTAAATTTTTTAGAAAGCTTAAAGCCATTCATTCATTTCATTTTTTGTCTATTTTAAAATTCTTGTTTCTTAGGAATGAAACCCACTATAGGAAAGTATGTTAACCTGCTGTTATCGCACGGGTTAAAATCTTAGATCTTAAGTAGATAACCGAATGTTTTGGGGATAACCATTTGAAGGAATTAATATTATATCGGGCTTGATTACCTTTCATGAATTTATTGATTTTTATTTATTTTAAAAAACAAGATAATCACGTAAATAAATTATTTCAGTTTATATTTTTGATATGATCAGCTTCTATAGATCTTTGTAGCATAGACTAACTGATACGTGTCCTCATGAATTGATATTTGTAGAAAGTTGAATCTTTTGTTAGATATGAAGATATATTTAATTTATACTATGAAAATGAAGTTTTTGATTATTATTTCAAATTTCAAATCCTTTTGGCATCCACTACCATCAGCATGGTTTTACACAAATTTCAATCCTTGGAGATAGATATTTCCTTCGAAATATGGGAATACCTCACTGCATAATTTTTAGTGTTGACTTTGAGTAAAATTACCCTATTCCGAAAAACAACAATATGGAGAGGGAGGGATGGCTGCAAAAAAGATTTGAACGGCAGATTGTCATTGATGTAAACTTTTTTTTTTTTTTTTTTTTTTCTAAATATAAAAATGCATAATACCGTGTTTTACATTGCTTTTATTGGACTCTCGGCAGTGGAATCACATACGTTCCTCCGTCTTTTCTTCCGGCACTTATCTCAAAAAAGTTGCCCCAAATGTGATCACATATGGCCCAAAGTCAGCATTTTCTCAAATTCCGTTCATTAACTCGAAGTTTTGTGTGAAGTTGAGGGGACTAATTTATAATCCGAAAACAACAAAAAATCTTTTCTTTTTTTTTTTCTCAAAAACGACATTGCGGTTATGCTGGAATTTAGTATGTTTATATTTAGTATGAAATATTACTCTTAATAAATTTGGGCATTAGATTGTTCTGAAATTGTCAGTCATTTAGAGCCTAAAAAATATATATTTTTGAAGTTTTATCGAATTGCGTGCGTTACTTTTCTTCTTTTATTTTGCTTAGATTTAAATTAGCACTTGTCGAGAATTCTTGGCTCCCGGATCCTGGTCCAGAAAAAAGTTCATTTTAGGCCTATAAAATTGTAAATTCTATGAAATATTTTTGTTAGCCTGAGAATTAGTCTTTAATTTTCTCTCAAGGTTAATTTCGTGTGAAAAGTGTTCAAAATTTTTGATAATGTTCGGAAATGTTATATTTTTCTATAATTTATCATAAAAAACTAAAAAGTGATTTGAAGGAAGGGTTCTCTAACGCGGTTTATGGAAAGCGGTTTTGTTTTTGAAGCACTGAATGATGCCATCCATTTCTCACCCCATTCAACAACAGTGTGAAAATGAGCTTTCAATCTTATTAAAAGCACTGTTTATCTTCCCTAAGGATGAGTACAAAGTAGTATCATCCGCAAGCTTACAAAGATTACTATCAGGCAAATCATTAATGAAAATTAGAAAAAGTAGATCCCAGGACAGAACTTTGAGGGACACCAGAATTTACAGTATAATAGTTTGAAGAGTGGCCTTGATTTCTCTGCCGCACAAAAAAGAACGAACAATGTGTCTTATTACAATATTAACATTATATTGTTTGCAACATTGTTTGAAATCCCATCAAAATTATGTCTGTATATCTTCCAGCAGTTTATCTTCCATCCATGTCAATTTACTGTGTATTTGCTACTTAGGTTCTTTGCTTTTAGGTTTTCTTTTTACTTGTTTTGGTTGTTTTCTGGGTTTACTAAATTTTTTATAGAACTGTTCAAAGATTTTTGAATTTGATCATCTTGGTGTTTGCACATTTCCTTCAAGCTCAAACCAACCTTGTGAACAATGTTGACGACGATATCGAGCTATTTATATGCAATACATTCACATCTTTTGCGCAGTTTTTTAAAAAGAATGCTTACCAATCTAACTAATGTACTGACAGTCACACATTTGTGAGGAGTCACATAATTTATAAAACAGCTTATGCTACGGCCTTCGAGAAAAAAAAAAAACCTCATCTAGAGTTTTTAATAGAACGTAAATTTTTGGTATTAAAACCATGTAATAGCACTTTTATTCAAAGTTTATTTTCATTTATCGTATAATTAAAATACGACAAAGTTCTATCTCTTTGTCTTCAAAAGAACAAGGGTTAAGAATTAATTCTAAATGTGCGGAATTTCAATACTTTCTCAGTAAGGGGAAGAAATAAAATTAACAATTGTCAGACCATCAAATTGTGGGAGATACATAAAAACGTTAATGATGATTATTCATGGCTGAACACCTCGAATTTTCGTAGGTAAATATAAAAGCAATTAAATTAATTAGTTCCGCAGACGCCGATGCTACAATCACGGGCATAATATTGGTGGCAAATTAGAAATAGCATGTTTTTTTTATATAAAATACATTTCGCCCTCTGCCTGCAGTCAATGTGGGTTTCTAAGAAAACCATCGTGACAGACTCCAACATTGATGGTTGAGAGGAGCTTGTCAATTTTATCAATTTTTGTGTTTTGGCACTAAATTATGTCCATCGTTGTCTGAAATTAAAAAAAAACAAAAATTAACAAGAAAATATAGAGGTTTTCATTCGTATGTTTATGGTAAAACAAAGAAATAAACGTAAAAAATCGACATAAACACCCACCTATGATGATGGATCGGCAGGTACGGTATTAAATAAATAAAAAAAAACTTTTTTTTGGTACACAGTTCAACATAATTTCAAAAATAGTTAAATAAAATAGATTGAGACACAATTACATATTTGCTTGACAACACAGTAAATCGTTATCTGATTACATACTCCCAGCCTGGCAGATCGAAATTTCCAACACGGCAATCTTTCGGTGAGGCATGTGTTGCATATTTTGGTGGTAATAAAGTCTGGTACTTTGCAGAAGCCACGGATGGAGAGAATTTACATACAGCCATAAGATAGCATACATCGCAGCGCTGGAAGGCTTCCAAAGAGCTCGTGAAAGCAAACCATAGTATTAGAGTTAATTATGCCAAGGCACCACTGGAATATGCCGTTTCCTATCAAAGACGGACACCAACGTGTACCATGGTTCTTATCTTAGGAAACATCATTGCTTATGTATGATTGGGAAAAACACCGGTGCAGCAAATGCTAATGCTGTATATTGGTAAAAGCGTGCTGTTGCTGCACAAGAAAAGCGAACAATAAATGCGACATAAAGCAAAAAATCAACAATAAACAATAAAATAAACAAACTTGATGTTGCTGAGTTTATCTAAAAACAAAGTCAAAACCCAATTAGAGTTGATGTCAATCGCAGCGTAACGGAGTACGGCCTGTGACAGAAAGTAGGCAATATTTATTTTTCAAATGACTGCGAAAACACGATGTGAACTAATTGATTATGCTTGGCACATGAATAGTGCCCAAGATCAATTGAACTGTTAAGGTGGGTACCCCACTATATATAAAAAAGTATTCAAATTTGGTATGTTGATATTTTCTAATTGAATTTGTTTATTATATCAAAATTATCACGAAAAAATTATAAAAATATGCTCACTTTCCCATATTTGCCTCGATAATTCACAAAAATTAACATTTTCAGAGGTGAAAGTTAAAATTAAATATGTTAACAGTACATGCAATGGTGTTGAAATTTTTAGGGATTGTTCATCTGACACGTAAAAAGGAATTGTGGTACTTTCACTTCAAATATGCAATTAATTTAAAGATGGTAGCATTTTAAAGATTTTTTAGATTTTTATACCATGCATATTGGTCATTCTTTATTGAAGAAATGGAGGATGTTCTTAATGAGTACAGAACTTTCTGCTAAGAAACATCTGATGGAATACATTGGAAATCAGCCAAGTTTTGGATGTATTACATTGAGGTAATTCATCTATATCACGATTTCACCAGTAGTGTCAGAGTTGGAGAATTAGATTTATGCAATTTCTGTTTTCTAAAGTAAACAAACGTTTTTCTTTTTTTTTTTTTTTTTTTTTTTTTTTTTATGCACTGAACCACATGAACTTACGAAAATCTGAAATTACAAGATATAACCCTGATGTTTACGCTGATTTAAAAAAAGAAGACATCACGCAAGGCTTGAAGTATTATTAGAAGCGAAACGATAATTCTGGATTAAAAAAGTAATTGCCATGATAAACGACACAATGAACCCTTTTGACGAAATGTGGAAAAACAGAATCTCTACAATCTCTATATAGGACTAGCAGCTTCTAAAGATACGGCGTAGTATTTGCTTAACAACAGGGATCTTGGAGAAAAAAGAAAGACAGAGATTTATTTTAGAGTGTATTAATAATCTACTAAGATTTGAAGGGCGTATAAGACGCAAAAAGTTACAAACCTTTGCCACGAATTCGAAGAAATAAACTAAAAGGAAATAAGTGAAAAGTTGTTACAGTGTGTATGGTAAGAGATTTGTTTTACAGCCTACTTTGTCTTTTACTTGAGAAGAAAGTTGACATAAATGAAGTACTAAAGTTAACACATGTACCTCTTTTACTTTGTCACGTAGATGGTACAATGTAGGAGTCTCCAAAATCTGCTTTATTAAAGTATCTAGAGTCAAAGGTTGTTTCCACTTCACCTCCTGCTATAGATGTATAGATTATCGACACGATTTTCTTTCTTCATCTCTACCAAATTACATTTGTGGGTATAGCAAAATATACTCATGCAAGAACAGTAGACTATAAAGTAAATGTAGTTCATTTCGTTTGAAATAAATGGGTGAAACCCTCAATAAAAGATTGTGAAAGAACTCAGAGAGATGCGTTATTGTGCCCCAATAAAATAAATATCAAATAAAAAAAGAAGCCCACGAACTGGCTACAAGCTCTGAGAAATCCAATATTTAAATAATCATTGATTCATTTTCTAGTTGAAATCTGGAAGCAAAATTCATTTGCTACAATATTGGGAAACAAGATTTTATACGCAAATTACAACAACATTTGCTACAAATAACATATTAAAGACGGGTTTTATACATTTGAAGAAGCTACCTAACTGTATTTTAAGCAGATAGACGCATGTTCTTCCACCTAAACAAGATAACTGTTCCCCCAAAATGAAGCAGTGGTACGGACAGCTGAACAGATTGTTTAATTATCGCTCTATGCTGTAAATTTTACGTTGATCCAACGATTGCTATATGGCTGGATGTCATCATACAGTCGAATAATAGTCAAAGATACATATCGATTAATCAATTGTACGATAATCTCGGATAATCGCTTTGCAGTGCACTTCCAGCATATCATGCTTACATTAGCTTCGATTATACTTCTTCATTTTCACAAAAAGGAGAAATGAAACAGTAAAGTGTTGGAAAATTACGTGAATTCCTAATATGATCATGTTCAAGGGTTATCTATCAAAAGATTAAACGTACTCATATGATTGCCCGACGCTGGATATCATCTTATATGACGATTCCAACAGTTGAAAATCCTGAAAATTGTGGGCGGAAAAGGTGAAAGGGAACTATAAAATACTATGGCATGAAAGCGAATCCACTCCAGATGCATTAGATATTTTCTGCCAAGAGAACGAAGATAACGAATCCGACAATGATATGTATGAGAAGTATTTTGTTGTAACATTTGTTTTGTATTTTTACTACATAAATATCTGCTGTTTATTACATTTGGAATAATCTAAAGGCACTGTATATATTATTATATAGCTTATGATTTTGTTTACTAGAATTTTACGTGGAAGAAGAGGCAGTGACGGTGAGCTGAATAATGAATGATAATCGTGATCATTAGAGGTTGGTATTTTATTTGTTTTATGAACAGTATACAATAACAACTTATTGTTGTATTTTTTATGGTGGGGCAATAAATAGTTTTCGAGGTAATCTATTAGAGAAGTTTGCTCCGATATGTTCCGCTATGCTCCGATATGAAAAAGTAATTACATTATGTGTCTTATTACCACAACTAGTTTATAACGACATATGATTGTTTATCTAAGTAATGTTATTTTATGTTGGGTACATGCTTTATTTATACCGTATAAAAAACCTCGTTGTTTAGATTGATATGAAGAAGACACGCACTTTTTGCTGGGTGGTAAATGGACTAATATATATATGGACTATATATAATATATCATTCCATTTATATCAGAGCATTAATATTTATCTATGAAGAAAGTTTTAAGAATCATAGATTTTCGTATAAATAGAATTTCATAGAGTTTCAAATAAAATTTCAACTATTACAGACATAAAAATTGTAATAAAAAAAGAATAACATAAATAAAAATTTCAGAGCATCAAGGTACCAAATACATAAAAATATTTCACACATACATTTTTCCAAAATTTAAGGCCTGTTGTTGGAAATCTTAGTTTACATTTCTAGCATATTTTAGTTTTTTTTTTAGTTTTTTATTTTGTACCCTTTTGGTGTATTATTTGATATAAAGCTTTTAACCTTTTTATATATTTAATTTTCAAATGGTTCTGACCACTTGATCGTTAAAATTTTAATATGCTTTTGTATGTTTGCAATTATCTATCGATATTCTACTTATATATAAAACATTGTCTATGTAATTTATGGGGTCAAATATAGCGTCACAAATACGGGTCGGACATACTCTAGATCACGTCAATTTTATTAAGTTTTTGTACTTTTGAAAACATCTATTGATATACTCCTTTTATACAAAAATTATCCATGAAACTCGTGGGTTAAAAATTTCGTCAAACCACGGCCCCAGGTTTGTGCAGGTATGACCACTTTATCGTCACGAAAATTTTGGTAAGCTTTTGTATTTTTGCAATTTTCTATCAATGTACTACTTATATAAAAAAATTTGTACATGTAATTTATGGGGTAAAATCCCGTCAAATCACGGCTCACAAATGGGGGTCTGATCTAACGTATGTCACGGAAATTTCTTTCAACTATGAAATTTTCACTTGATTCGGTATGTCATGTTAAGAAATTTGGCGTTTATAAAATGGGGTAAAATCATTGGCAAATACCTAGCTAGTTTTTAAGCTCTCTGTCCTAAACCCCCAGGATTATAGCAGCTTAAAAAAGTTTTTTTTAACCATATAAGCATTGTGCATCAAATTAGTCGTACAAACTTTGATTAGAAAATGGGGTAAAATAATACAATATGAGCTAAAAAAAGCTTGATGTCGATAAGAAAAGAACAGCACATATACATCATATTGTTTCTTTGTTTAGGATGTCGTGCTTACACTAAGTTTAAAAGAAAATGATTTATTTGCTACATTTTAGATCAACTCTTCTTTTACATAAGGTGCAATGCCAAATCGGATGGTGTATTTTAACTTTGTCTCTTGCTGATCAAAGCTTTGAGCAATAACTATACCGTTCTACGTTGCCATTACTGGAAGCAAAACTTTGATTTTTTCTACTTCACTCAAAGTTTCAATAATCTCAGCTTTTGTCACTTTCTCTTTATTAAGCAATGAATGATATGAAAGATACATTAGATAGATTGAAGTTACCAGCAAATGTCCAGTGGCCATTCATTAACATTCCGTCTTTAGTATATTTAACAGTCTTATTATGTTGTTTTACATCTGCTACCTTGTCATTACTAACTGAGAAACTTTTGTTGCATACATTGCAAGTAGCAAAAAATATATCACTCCTGGTACTGATGACCCAAGATAAACTTTTTTTCAAACCTTCATTAGGTGGATCGCAAGTAAGAATCTTAAAAAGTCAATTACAAGGTTTTATCAGATTATTTTGATGTTCTTTCTATCATGTTGAAATATTAAGATTCTGACAAAAAAAAAATAATAATAATAATTATGCGCATAATTAGAAAAATGACTCCTGTCGTTTTGCGGTAAATGACAATCTCAATTGTTAAAAAATGTTGTCGAAACTTTTAATATACTTTCTGGAAGGTCTAATACATGTCCCTTACCAATATCTAAGTAAAATAACAAAAAAATCACTGAGTTACACCTTTTTGAAATCACGCGTATGAAATTTTTGGAAAATTTGAAACGCTACAATTATCCATAAAACACTTAAAGTTATGTTATATGCAAAAACATAGGTAGGGGACATGCTATCTAGCGATACAAAACAGACCCTTAAAATTTCAGACAAATTCATCTAACGGTTCAAATTTTATTTTCCGCAGAAGTTCAAAAATCTTTTTTTTTTGCGAAAAAACTTTTTTTATAGATATAAATCATGAAGTCAAAAATCTAAGAGTCTATAAACACTAAAATTGTGAATAAAATAAATTAAAAACTGCCAGTTTCATAGGATTCTTTTTTCCTGTTCTTTGTTTTTGACCGAAGATCATCATTTTCATTTATAGCCACAGTAGATGTTTTCGTATTAAATCCCTTCTTTTGCCAAGATCCTTTTGTTATTTACTTTATTCTAAAATTAATTCTCTATTTGAAAGTGGAAATTGAAACACTTATACTAAAAATTAGCAATTACAGTGATGTTTTTCTTATTCTACGTATTTGAAACACAAAAATAAAAAAATCGGTTTTTGAATGAATTTAGAGGGGCATGGCCCCTTAATGCTAGCTTGTTTTTTTTTTTACTAAAACCTGGAATGAGTAAAAAGACTTACTTGCGCAAATCATGTGAAATAGACTGCCTAACTTTCCACTGATAAATTCTCAGAAGTTTGATCACAGTCTGAATAATCAGACTTCTTTAGAGTAAACTATCGCTTTACTTATTACAATCAAAATAACTTTTCGGATGTTTGCGTGAAACTCGAACCTTACTCACACCTAAAGTGATATAAAATTAACGTATACCCAGAAGAACAACTTTAGGTTTGCCTTGCTTTAGACTTTCAACTTATAAGCTTTGGAGTTTTAGAGAAATCTTACTTCCTGCTCAAACAAGAAGACGTTGAATAGAGATAGCACCTCATTACCCAAGTTAACCCTTAAAGTTAGTTTTAATGAGAAAGCGAATATTTAGCATTACTTAAGATCTCAAATTCTGGTAAGAATCTTGCATAGTTTTAATATGGCCGCTATTGTAGATTATCTTTAAGCAGAGTATACTGAACGGTTTCTGATTTTAACCGTTTGCGATATAACGAGTATACAGACTATGACTTTCAAGGGGTTAATGAACTCTTTGGTCGCTAGATCGTCGAGTAGATTTTATTTGCTACATAAATTTAAAATAAAATACAAATAAAAAATATGTAAAAACCAAACAGCTTACAAACACGCCTAGATAATGATGTGTTAGGGAGAAATGAACGAACTCTTATTTCCGAAATTCGCTTGAAATAGAGTTTGAAAGGAAAAGTGAAATCAAAAATGAAAACAATTTAAGCAGTTGAAGTAGTAAATATTTTTTCTTTGTTACGCACTATTAGCAAAAACTTCTTTTGACCATTATAAAACAGTCAAATTATACTCGTATTACTGGACATATAAAATTAATTATTGAAAATAATTTTAAACCAAAAATTCATTCAAAAAATTTTTATTCAGAGTCTAAAGCTTTTGTCGTAGTTTTGATCAGGTTTTGGAGATTTATATATATATATTATATATATATTCTCAATAAATACGAAAAGCTTTTAATAAAATATATATTTTCACCAGTATTACAATTTTTTGGAATTTTAAAAACAAACTAATTATTCCAAATGACATAATTACCATTCTTGTTTAAATATTTACTGGAAGTTTAAATTGTTTTTCTTTTAGCAGAAAATTGGTCATATATGAAGAAAGTGTAATAATGGTTGATAAAAATCTGAATGAGTTTTTTCTTAAAGGAAAGAGCTTAAGAAAATGTAGATCCAATTGTTTCATTGTGTTCTTTTGAGTGCAATAACAAGTTTAAAAAGATTCTATCTATTTGCTGTTTTCACAAGTCTTAAAAAACCTTACTATGCGTAATTTTCTTTGGAAAATTTAGCAGATTTAACAATTTTCACTCCAAAGTATTTTTCCTATCTCTAGGTTTGGAATACAAAAATTTTTTTTGGGTTTCCTCTCATAATTGTTTTCTTTATAAAACCAATCATAAGTGAAAACATCATAAAGCGAGCTAATCTCAAGGCTATTGTTAATAAATTCCATTTTGTTGTAAACTATGTTGCGCATTTATATGTATTTTTCTTTGAACATTTACTGTGCTAGATGAACTTTAATATGCATTTGATAAACTAAAATAAAAAGTTTTATTAGCAGATTTACGCCTCAATGAGCCTAGTAATCAAACTTTGCAGATCAGATATGTTATTCAAAGTCTTTATAGGAATAGGTTTCTCGATGTCATTCTCATACGTTTTTGAAAGGATGGAATTTTATAGACTTTCACAAAACCAGTGAAATTTCATCCCCTTAAACTAGAATTAAAAAAATAAAAATTTATCCCTCGAAAATGTTTTTTTGCTAAAGCAAAATTTATTGCAATGACCATCAGCTATATACATATGTTGAATTCTCAGCATCAATGTTCGACAAAAAATTTGATTATTTATAAAAAAAATTTACGTTTAAAATAAAATGTTAAGTCATACAAATTTTATATTTCTATGGTTGAATTCAACATAGTCCCATTTTCATTTATTTACATATATTTACATAAGCTATAATTTTAAAAGCTAAAAATAAAAAAAATAACAACTTTTGCACAGTAAAAAAAATTTATCTTTACCGCTTGTGAGCGCGTCTAGCGTTTCTAAAAGCATTAAGGTTACATACGGCATAGTTTTAAGCTGGTATAAATATAATTGAATTTGCATACAGTTCAATTCGAACAATGCATTGATAAAAACTTAATCGCACCATTTGAAAATTTCCGGCGTAACACATGATCTTGCTAAAAAAATGTTTCAGCCAACTTCGAGTTTTTGTCCTTGTAAGATTCCTCTTTTTTCCCCGATTATATTTTTTTTTTATATGGGTTATATAGAAACATTGATATCTATCCGAGGAAGGTTATTTCCACAAATTTTTTTTTAAACTCAAAAGTTTCTTGACAAAAGCTTTTTTTTGTGTTACTGACATTAAAGTTTATCACGAAAACTTGATCTCACATGATGCGGTAAATAAAATATATGGTAAACGAGCTGAGTATATACACTGAAAGATGTATATGAAATTCAATATTCTAGAGATATACAAATTTTTAAACATT
>JAUZNK010000464.1:0-11812 GCA_035046665.1 Euphysa ruthae
GATATATATATATATATATAAATATATGTATATATATACATATATATATATATATATATATGTATATATATATATATCATTATATCATGTCCGCAATTTTCGAGGTGAATTGCGAGGCCTACTGAAGTGCAAAACATTATACATTGCTTAAAAAAACATTAGGTAAGTATAAAATATAGTGTGTTTATTTTCTAGCCTATATTGTAAAGTGGAATTTCCAAATATTCCGTACTGGTATTCGAAGTTTAAAGGGTGGAAAATCAAAACAAGATGATATGGGAAAAGATCGAATTGTGTTTTTTTTCTGGCAAGGGAGAGATTGTTCATCTAGTGACCGTGGTACAGCTGCTCTGATGACTGTTGACCTTGACACTGAGGAAGGTCCTCAAGTAAGTAGATACATTCAGTTAATGTTATTAAAAATTTATTTTTTGTGTTATAAAACTCATCAACATAGGCAGTGAACAAATGCTTTAAGGTATATTTCCAGGAAGGTAAATCCTCAATTATTATTCAACCAGCAAGCTCAAGAGTTCAGTACCAAAAGTTAGATTGCTATAAGATTTTGTGTTATTTTGCTTTTTTTCATGACAGGGTCACACTTTTTTTGTTTTTTTGTTTTTTTTTTTTTGTTAATTGCAAAACATGAAAAATTCTGGTTCTGTAGATTGTTAAGAGTTTATATATTGTAGGTTATGGTTGAACAAGGGAAAGAAGCTCCTGCGTTTTTTCAACTGTTTGATGGACAAATGACTATACATGCAGGAAAGTAAGTTGTACTTATATTATTGTAAAATCAAAAAACCTAATCTTCAAAGTTTTCCGAAATTTTCATCTTCCGAGTAAAATTTTTAAGGAATCATGATATATGGTAATCGTATTGTTGGTCAAAAGCTATAAAATTTCATTTTTTTGAACGCACAAAGCTTTTAAGTTTTACTTTAGAAGTTTGTATGTTTGTATTATTTTTGTATTTGTTAATATATTTATATATATTTATTAAAAATCAGATTACTGGTTTATGTAAACGTTTGAAGTATGATGTCAAGATGTCAATACTAATTTACTTTGAAGAAGTAAATGTTTTTTAGATCGAACAAACACGATATTTCATCAAAAACACATCTATATTGGATTCGTAATGAGGTGCATTGTGAAGCTTGTGTTGTTGAAGTAAAATTATCGTAAGTCGTATCAACCTGTCAAAATATTTTCATCATATATAGTATCAATATATTATTTTATGTGTTACAACTAAAATAATTGCTCCAAGAAATAATCAAGCCATACAATAATATAATAATATTTATTTATTTATAATATAATAGTTTAATACAATAACTTAAAAATTTCTGCATAATTTCTTCATACCAACGCAATTCTTCAAGTATTTAATGATGCAAGGGATTTTGAATTTAAACTGCACAAAACTCAAGCTTATTTGCTGGATTATTTTTGTTTTTTGTTTAATGTCCGTACATTGATTGTTTTACTTAAATGTCATATTTTATCTATAAACTCTTTGCTAAGATTTGTTTACTGGCCAGTTTGGTTTTAGAATTGATGGTGGTTTCAAGTCCAAAGATTTTAGTTCATTAGCAACTCACATTAAATGATCATGTTGAGTAAATTTTTTTAAATAATATTTATTTTAAGTGTTAGTCTCGCTGGGTATGATGCAAATTTCAAATACGCAGGTGAGGTTTTGTCCTCCATCTGTTTGGGGTATATATAACCATTAATATATCTAGAGAATATTTCTGGACACCATTTAATTTACAAGAAACATAGGAATATTTTAGTATTTGTGTAAAAATTTGGGCATCAAAACTGGGAAACCCAAGTCAAAATTCCCCTGGATATGCTCATGATAACATATCTACAAAGATGGTAACAGTATAATGAGCGATAACTGTGTTTTAAGTGAAGAATTTACTCATCCAGATTTTTTTGTATGTTTTTATATATTTTTTCTGTACACTTTCTTTATTGGCAGTGCCATCGTTGAATAGATTTTTGTCCTGTCTTAGGTACTTATAACGTTTGCAGTATTCATTGTGATATTATTATGGTTATGAATCTACCTCTTTCAAAAATGATGCACATTTGGATTCTCAAAACTCTTTTCAAATATCTTTGGAAATAATGACACGTGAAAGTTTTTGATTCATTAAAAATTTAAAGAGGAACATGATAAAGAATGGTGCTGAAAAACTCTCTGTTTTGAAAATGCCTTTCTCGTATTTATTTAAGATTTATATTTGCAAGCTCACAGAACTCACAGCTCACAGTTTATATATACTTATGTGGACCATTGGGTGGTAAGGTTTTAGATTGCATTAACTATAATTTCAGTTGCATTTGCTAATTGCAATGTTTCTATTCAAGAATAAGGGATTGAGTCAAAAGCTTTCTGGTGGTTAAGCTAAGCTGTGATTTTTGTTTATAAAGTGATGTTCTAAATGCCCCACACGTCTTTCTACCAGCTTAATTCAAGTGTTAATTTTTAAATCTCCGTCTCACAATAAAGGTTTTAAGACTTTTACATAATTTAAGATTTGAGTGGTTTCTCAATTTTTTATCAATAGTTGAGTTTTTGCTTTTGTAAGCCAGCTCAGTACAGCTACGTTACTTTTCACTGATTTTCAGAAAAATTTTCTGTAAAATTTAGTGAATTTAGTGTTTTGTACGACTATTCATTGATTAGGTGAAATCATGGTGTTATCCTGTGTGGCAAACATTGACTTATCCCACATAGGTGATCATCAAGTTATCCTGCATAGGTGACCATTGAGTTATCTTGCGTTATTCTACAGGATGTAATAAATGCCACAGGTTATACACAGTTTAAATATTTGATTTAAGTCACGCCCCAGGTATGGCTCAACTCTCACAAAGTTTCAAAGTTTGTCCAATTCACTAATTATGCGCTGAACATAACTTCACTTAAATAATTTTGAGTGCTTGATGTTGGAGTCATGTTATACTCGAAGGCAGGAATTTTAATTATTTTTTTTTTTTATTGAATTGTTTCCTCTTTGATTACCTTTATTTATTTATTGTTAGCTTATTTGAAATTTTACTGGTAGTTAGGTTTGTCTAACACCAAAAAATTTTTTTTACTGTGTGTTTTTTTTATATAATTTTTAGTTTGTACAATTTATAACATTTTCTTCTCAGTGAAAAGCAAATATTTCATTTTATTTCAAACAATGGCATCACTAATACACTTGCCGGGTTAATGTCGTGTCGTGTGCTTGATGTTCGACATATAATTGTTTACGTCTAGGAATATCTTTAAAAATTATGATTCTGCATTGCAAGGAATTTGCTATTGCCACTAAACCAATGTCATTGGTATCATCTGCGTACCTTTTTAAGTTCTTATATTTTTCTAACTCTTCCATGAAATAAACTTCCGTGCTGTTTATTTAAATTTCTATACTAAATATTATAAATATCCTAAATTTCTATCATTGGTATTGCATTTATATTAAGATACACCACGCAGTTAAATCACTGACCTGAGTATAAAATGCCTATCTTCACAATTTTTTTAAACAAACAATTTGTATCGAATGGATAAAATTTTTTCTAAAACAATGAGGTATCGTTTAATTAAATATAAATAATAAGAAGCTTCACCTACTATTGCCGGGTTTCTTACGGAAAAAAGTGCTTTCGCTCAACACAAACTTCGATAATTGCACTCTTATTTAAAACTAATCATCGGTTTAAATAGAAGCCTATATTGCCTCAATATAACTTTAAAGCACTAGAAGTGTATATTCTGTTCTTGTGTGTCAAGTGAACGACTAGAAGTAATAAGTAGAGGATTTGATGCAGAAGATCCCAATTCGGTGTTTTCCATCTGCAATATTAAAAAAGAAACATATGATTTTTTTTGCTGCAAACAATTTAGCATATTGAAAATAGAAAAGTTAGGTCATGTAATTTTTTCGCTTCCTTTATGAGTCTTTTTTTATGAATCATCATTATAAAAAAAAAACATATTTAGTATTTTTAAAGACATATAAAACATTTTTAAGAAGAAATCAGTGTTCAGGGTGCACATACTGTAATACTGTATTTTAATTTTTTTAAAGTAACGTTCCTAAAATGAACAAGATAAGCTTATCAGCTACTTAGGTCCGTCAACTAACTTCTTATCCTATTTCATACTTCTTATCCTATTTCATAAGTCTGACTTGTTTTTGTTAAACTGATATTGCTAGATTTTTAAAATGAAACAAAAATAGTAATTATAAAAGTAAAAACAAATTTCTCGTTGTCCGCCTTCCAAAATCTTGTGCGAAATTAGTTACTTATTGTTTTTGTAAATGTAAATTTTATACAATGATGACTGATATGCACAGCAATAAAGTATGAGTTACAATCATTAAAAAAGAGGTTCTTTTTGATAACTTTACACCTAAAGGTGGAAAACCACCTCTACAAAAAATATTTGCTCTGTAATATTTCTTGACCTTTTATGTGTTATTGATAGGGAATTAAAAAATGAATGAATTTTAATTAAGAATAACAATTTTTGTTTCCATGACAACCTTAATCCTGATTTTAAAAGTTAAAATTTTTTTTGTTGAGTTCTATGCTGATAAAAATAGGTACAGTTTGGTGTTATCAACACAGATAATATGTCCTGAAAATTTCACAATGGTAGCTTAAGCCAATTTATCTTTAAAAAAAAATTAAATTGTTTATCCCCAGTCTCAATTGACTTATCGAATATAGGAATAATAACCATAAAATTTCCCTCCATACCCTAGTATTGCAATAACATAGCCACTAGTAATAACTAATGCTCCATTATTCGAACCTAAAGTTCTCGATCCAAATAGGCCATACGTTAATTACAAGATCTTGCAATAGAACTGTTTTACTAATAGAACAAGAAATGTTGTTGGGCAATATAAAATTCCCAGGTAAATTTTCTGTGCTAAGATTTCGATTAAAACCTAAAGATTTGTAAAGAATGTCTGCTTTAATTAGAAGTTGAACTAAATGAAATGATGAATAAGGAATCCTTTTGTAATAGCATAGTCAATAGAATAAATAGACCCTCGTCTGGAAGCTCATTCAAAATACTTTTTGTTCCGCTTTATATTTGTCACATGATCTAAAACTGTCTAGACTCTCACTACTTTTGTCTGAACTGGAAGAAATTTGAGTTCTCTCTGGTTCAAATCTCTATGTCAACATTCCATCTTCTACTTAATTTTCACTTTCTGAAGAGATTGCCATATTGCAAAAGAAAACAAAACAAACAGACATCAAAACATATTACGATTTTTTTATGAAAAGTTTCAGTCTTTGATAATTTAGTGAAAGAAAAAAACTAGTCTGAAGGTACACCAAAAAAACTAGCATATAGGCACACCAAAAAAAGTGGCTTGCCAGAAAAATTAGCACGCAGACATGCCAGAAATATTGACATGCAGGCACGTCAAAAAAAATGGTTCACCAAAAATCTTTGGCGAGCTTGGCACACCAGGCACACAAAAAACCAGACTCTGTTTAAAATAACTATATGATGTACAATGTCAAGTATTTATTTTATATATTTAGGTCTTCTTCTTTGAGGTCGCGTGGATGTTTCATACTAATAAGTAAGCAAATAGTTTACTTATGGTGTGGATGCAAGGTTACTGACAATTCTCGCAACATTGCCATAGAAGCAACAAAAAATTTTATGAAAAAGTGAGCTTATTTTATCTCCTTGTTATTTTATTATATTTTTTTCTTACTGGGTTAAAGCTCATGATTTTACTTCTTGGCACAATTACCATATTCTAGCTTTAAAATCAGTTTTGCGGTGCCAACTGTTTCTTGCTTTTGGCTGAAACTGTGATCGTTTTTTTTCTTTTAGTATAGACTTCATATTTAAAGAAAGAAATAAACTGAAATTGACTATCAAACATTTATTTACAGAATAAATATTCAAATAATTGAAAAATCAAGGAACATAAAAAATCAATTTTGCTTTATATGGAGTGTCCTGCAAAACAGTCACTTTAAAAGGTAAGAAATGTAGCCTGTGTTTAAAAAATAAAGAAATTTGGCCTGTGTTTAAAAAATAAAGAAATTTGGCTTGTGTTTAAAAGATAAGAAATGTAGCCTGTGTTTAAAAAATAAAGAAATTTGGCCTGTGTTTAGATTGAATTCTGCCAAGGTTTGCCTTGTTGAAGTGGACGAAGGGGACGAAACTGAGGAACTCTGGGATTTATTGGGAGATGAAGTAGATTATATTTCTTATTTAGAAGGTAATATAAACTTTGATATTAGTATATAATTTTATATTAATTATAATATATAAAAATAACTGGTATTAGCCATAAATAAAAATCTTTTAGGGTTTAAAGTATACTATTAAGAATTTCTGGTTTTAACCCTGAGGAAAGAAGAGTTTTCTGGAAAGTATAGAAAATGCAATGCAACAGATAGTGGATCGGTAGTCCCATTTCAAAACTTTCAAAACAGAGAGTTGTGATTAAATATTTGTTAAAATTATTAAGTTATTAGTTTTCACCGGATGAGTTTATGTCCTTTAAGTTGAAAATTTTAGCTAGGCTTGGCATGGTAAATTTAAGTGAACTAAAATAGTTACTTCCCCTCTTTGACACAATATGGAGTTTTTAGTGCACGCTACTTTGATAGACATGGTGCTGAATGGATTTGCATTAGTTCTTTTTAAAATAATCATGGCTGCTTTAGAGGGCAGGCATAAGCTCTTAAAATATCAGGGCAGAGAATTTACTGACAAGTTGCTGACTTGTAAAATTTAATAAAATGAATTTGGAAAAAGATTTGCTTGATTTCAACCAGGGGTAAAGATTTTACATCTTTTGTTTTGCTATAATCTACTTCTGAATACCTTGCAAGTAAGTGAAATTTCCAAGTAAGTGAAATTTTCAAGTAAGTGGCTATCTATTTTTGCATAGTTTTATCTTATGAATTTATTCTCAAATAATTTGATGTGAAAGTATAGTTTTGTCACAACCATTCTGGTGAGATTATACCTTTACTTTTAATTTAACTATAACTCCCTATCAAGCATTTTAATCCAATTTCATTCTGTAAAGAGTGACACGGCATTTGTAAGGATTTTTTTAGTTTCTTATAACTTGCCTTATTTCAAAATTTCACTTATTAATTTTATATAGTTTATTACATATGTGGAATATTAGGATTTAAATCTTTGTATTGCTGTATGATAGGAATGATAGGAATTTTGGTTTTAAAAACTGTTCTGATAATGAACGTTTTACTATACAGCAGTTAGGTGGCCATTTAACAAATCGTATGCTACTCAATGGAACATGTATATGATGTGATGATAAATGAATTCATTCTATTTATTTGAACCCTGGCATCAGCTGTCACGTGTCCTAAAAATTCACTCTCTCTCTCTCTCTCTCCCCCCCCTCCCCCTCGTTCTCAAAAATCTTTCTGGCCCAAAATTGCACCCAAAAACAGGTTACCTTTCTGCAATTTCGTTCATTTGGCATTTGATTTTTTGCATGAAGACAAGAGGGATCTTTTGACCTTTATGACCAAAAATTCTCGTTTGTGGGGCTTGCCTTAATTTATGGCATTAAAATAAAAAATTTGTTTTTTTGTTTTTTTTTTTTTTTTTTTTTACTTTTCAAATTTATTCTTTGATCATGGTGAAGATCTGAGAGGGTAGGCATGGGCTTAAAATGCTCACAAATCAGTATTTCTGTATGGCCAGAAGGCTTGAAATTGGCATGTTTTTACTTTTCTTGATAGATTATGCCCTAATTATGTCAAGGTTACGAACTGTGTGTAGAAATATTCTTTTTTATCAAGGCAGATGACATGGAAATTTTATAGCAGATAAAATTATTTTGAGATGTCATTGGTAGGACGATGGTTAGACCTTTTCTTGTGCACAGTAATTTTTGCATATCAATCTCATTTAATCTTATTTATATCTAGTATGGAAGGAGTTCAACTTTACACCCAAATGTTTTTCATTCAACAGTTTGCATGGTCATTTTCAACATAAAGAAATTACTAGCTCAGCTTACCACCCTGATCACGTCTGCCCGTTCCCTGTACTGCAGTCAGACCTGCACGAACTCTCTCAACCTGGTAAGTTCAATATTACAGTACACTAAATTAATTTAATAAATAATCGTGGTGTCTACTGCATATCATTCGTCTCTTTGTAAGGGTATCTTTACTATTTTGGGCAATCAAGAAAAATGTGTTAAAGCTTTTTTCAAAAATTCTTAAAGACCAAATTTAGTTATATAAATTAAGCTCGGTTGCTAATTATTAATTTGTTTTAACTTTTATGGGCGTTTAAAAAGAGTTCGCGAGAGTTAAAATATAACAAAATGTAAAATTTATCAGCTAAATCTATAAGTTATTTTTACCCAATTAAGTTGTTGTTATTGGTTTTGTTTTTTTTTTTTTTTTTTAGGTCTGGTATTCATTGACAACTACCATCGTCTATATTTATGGCAAGGGTGGTGGCCAGCGAGTGATGATGAAAGTATTGACTCAACAGGTCCAAATACACGTGCTGAGAAACATAGATTTGACGTAAATAGGAAGCTTGCTATGCAATCCATCAAATCGTACGCAGATGGTATAAATTTCTACATTCTTACATAGAATGCATATATCGGCCTTTTCAGCTCACTCCTCTTCTTTCCCTCGTTATATTTTGCCTCCCTATATTTTGACTTTCTCAGTTTGAACTTTAATACATCTATTTATTAAAAATATTTCCAAAAAAATACGATAAAAGTTCTTTGCTTATAATTTTAATTTGTTTTAATTAAAGAGATAAAACGCATGTCATAAGTTATAAAATTTTATTGAGCGACGTTTCAGGAGTCATGCTACTCCTATCATCAGGCTAGTTAAAATTAAAAATCTTAAGGTTTTTATAGGAAATAGCGTAGGCTATAAAAACTTTAAAATTTTTAATTGTAACTAGCCTGATGATAGGAGTAGCATGACTCCTGAAAAGTCGCTCAATAAAAGTTTATAACTCATGCCATGCGTTTTATCTCTTTAATTATTAATGCTTGAGTTGACAAACACAAATATTTTTGAAATTTGTTTGTTTTGTTCAATTTTTTTTTTTTTTTAACAACTAGTTAAACTTGCATGGTTTGAGTTTTGAACCTTTTCCCTATTTAGAGTAATTTTTAACTTTAATTTTTTGGGAAAGTTAATAGCTGCGAAAGCGAAATTCCATTTCATTCGCAAAAATACCAAAATGCATAACAATACAGAGGTTCGTACATAACAATATTGAGGCTCATAGCTACATAATAATACCAAGGCTCGTACATAATAATATCGGTTGTTCTTACATAATAAAATCGAGGTTCGTACATAATAAATGGAACAAACGGTGTTTGAATTGAGGTCACCCTTGAGTAACAAGCCAGGAGTATTAACCATAATGTGACCTGGGAGAATCTACACCCACGAAAAGTTGTAAATCCAGGGTATAAGGTGATAGTAATTGCGTCTAGAAGCGCTTTAAATGCTACTCAAGCAAATTTTTTTAAATTATATGACTCGAGAAAACCTAGTGAATGTTATTTATCTCCACTAAGAAAACCTAGTGCAAGTTATTTATCTCCACTAAGAAAACCTAATGAAAATTATTTATCTCCAATAAGAAAACATAGTGAAAAATATTTGTCTCCTCTAAGACAATAAAGAAAATCGCTTTACTTCAACTAACCATTATGATTTATTGATATGATTTTTATAGCAATGAATCGAGATCTGTCACGCTGTTTCATCGTGCATGCTGGCTGCGAACCATTGGAATTTACTAATATTTTTCCAGCCTGGGAATTTAATGAAGACATCACTAATTGGCAATTATCTGCTGGAATAAAACCTGGAGAGAAGAAAAATTTAGCAGAAGTATTAAAAAAACTAGAAAAGTAAGAACTACCCTAAATAATCCCTTGTCTCAACCGCATAAAACAACCACTGAGTAATTTTTGTTTTAAATATCTTTTCTCTCCTTAAAATTTTCACAATAGTTATCAAAAAGTCTCTTATAACTAGTATGTATGACTGATGTGGAAACCTTTTAAAAATAATCGTTGTTTAGAAGAAAGATATGATAATGATGTGCACATTTAAGTTCTTTCGGATATTTTTTTACCGTTAAAATTTATTTCACTTCAGAAGCTGGGATGGGCATTGGAAAGTTTCCTGTCAAACTCTGGTTTTGCTCCGGGGAAAGTTTTTTCAAACGTATGCTTTCTCTTCTTAACAACATCTTTCCTAGCTAACACCGGGTTAGAGTTTCGGTTGGCGGCAAACCAAAACTTGTTAGTACTTATTTTTATTATTATTGTAGAAGTTCTGATGGACTCAAGTTTTACAGTCATACTGGATATATTTTGTTGTTTGCATGAATCCTATTGTGAGTGTACTTTTTAAAATCTGGAAAATGTGCTGGGAATCTCATTTTTAAAACAATTTTGATCACGATTGGATTATTTTTCAACAATAAAAATACTTTCACGAAATGTCCGCAGATTTTTATAATTAAAACCCATGAATGAGTTCAGTTGTAAAATTTTTAGATATTTGTTTCTAGAAACGAATACACGCTAGATGAGCTTACAACGCTACCACTTCCAGAGGGAGTTGATCCAACCAGAGTGGAAGATTACCTCAACAAAGAAGAATTTAAAGTGAGAATGAAAAGATTTTCAACATTAAACGTCGTACAAAAATGAGAATTCTAAATTTTATTGCTTGAAAGAAAGTGCTTCGAAAAATAAAAAAATTTTAATTTGGAAAAATAGGAGTAACCTCATTCAGAAAAACGTTTTTCATCTTACTTTCTGCTCATCTTGCCAAAGATAATATTAAGTTACATTTACACAGCAACGCAAACAGCAGCTGTAATATTAAATTTGTAAATATATTCTCTTTATAGAAGTTATTCAACGTTACACGGGACGCATTTAACAAGTTACCTCGCTGGAAACAGATTGAGTTAAAGAAAAAAACTTGTTTTTTTTAAATAATGTTATTAAATGTGACTATTGTAGTATATCCACATACTTCAATGTGGAATGATCACAAGCTTCTGTGGGTGTTCATATCCAATTTTCAAATGTTCCTGGAACGTGTCTACACCTCACAATCAACTTCATTTGTTGAGCATATATTTGTACATGAAACCTTGTAAAAAAACATTTATAAAAAATCATGGGGAAAATTTGTACATAAAATTATAAATATTTGTTAATATTTCTATATTTTCATTAGTATTTTCCTGACTCGTAATCTTTATTAGAGGCCTAAAAATGTCGCCGTATCTAATATGAAAAAATAAATGGTGATGATTAAAGCATAAAAATTACCTTTATTTATTGCTTAAAGGTGTAGTACAGCAAAAAAAAAAAATTCATTTTAATGTTTTTAAATATTTTATGTGATTGCAGTACAAAACCCTAATCAAAATAACATATATCAATCACTGGCTTGGTAAATGAGACGCGATAGTCCAAAAATGAAAATCTGGCAGTGGGCTTTTATCAGAAACCATTCAATAAGTTTCATTGAAATTTTGGTTGATAATTTCTTACCCGCGCAGTTGCAACTTGTACTAAAAACTCAGCTTTTCAACCAATATTTCAAAAATTAAGAGCTTTTTCGAAACCAAAATTTTTGGGCCAATTAACAATACATAATTCTAAAAAAAATTATTTTATAATTCTAGTAGAGGTTCTACGTAACACATTTTCAAATATTAGTCCAAATAATAAAGATA
>JAUZNK010000475.1:0-11810 GCA_035046665.1 Euphysa ruthae
CATACATACATACATACATACATACATACATACATACATACATACATACATACATACATATATACATATGTTATTTTGATACATGTAGTTTTCTGATTGTAATAGGAGATGGAGTTTCTTGTCTGGATATCAATGAATGTCGGAAAGGAACTCATACATGTGATTCTAATGCTGAATGCAAAAACCAAATCGGATACTTTGTGTGTGAATGCCGTAGTGGATACTCAGGTATAAGTTATTGTAAATGTTTCAGTTTACTTCCACACTTAAAAAAACTTAAATTTAGAGTAAATAAAGGTGCAATAATAAGAGAGAAACTATGCGATATTTAGTTTATTTATTTTACATTTTGAAATCTTTTTCCTTATGAGCCTATTTTCCGAATGTATGTAATCCTGAGATTTAAAAGTAAAAATAAATAAATTAAAAATTAACTTTGATACTTTTTGATTGTTACGGCTATAACTAGTTTATCAAACTTTTGAAAGGCGGAGAGCTGAAGGTGACCTTTTCACGTCACATTATTTCTAACAAAATTTTTTTTTATACTTAAAATTCGTTAAATATCTTCTTTTGAGTCTTCAGCTAAATACTGGATCTAATTTGGTTTTTAATAATTGACGTCAACATCATTTTTTGATAAATTTCAAGCAGACGTACCTTTGTACTTTGTGACGCAACTTTGAAACCATTTCAATTAATTCTATAAACCACTGCAATGGAGCATAATTTAGAAAAAAAAAATCCATTAATGCCTGAGACAATCTCAAAATCTTATTTTTCTACATTTTCTCTTCATTTATTGTTTGTAAATAGATCAATTAGTTCTCAAAAGTTACTTCTACAACCTTTAACAACTTCTGACGCAAAAATTTCATTAGATCCGGCCATTGGAAAAAGAAAGAAGTTCAAATTAGAAAGCATAAGTGTGACATGATTCACACACGTGATTTCCATGTCATATAATGAAAAATTTTGTTGTTATAGGTGATGGTTTTAAATGCGAGAATATTAATGAATGTTTGGATTCGCCATGCTCAAAATACGCAGTTTGTACTGATCTTATTCCGGATTTTGAATGCAGATGTAACCCAGGATTCATCGGAAATGGACGTGTTTGTATTGATATCAATGAGTGCTACGAAGATAATAAATGCAAACCTGGAGAAAATTGTATTAATATACCAGGATCTTACAAATGTATGTGTCCAGCAGTTATGCCATTGCAAGTATCATACGATGAAAATGAATTTGTTGTGCGGAAAATCTTTGATAATATTTTAGACAACTTGAAAGACGATACTGAAGGGAACTATCGCTTCTCTTTTGATTATCATGCACAGAAGGTTCGAACGATTACAAATATATTACGCTTAACATACGATTTTCATTTCATTGAAACACGAGACTCGTTTTTTATAAGCAAAACTGTCGGTGATTATTTTTCAGTAGAGCTTTACGACTTTAGGTGTACAGACGTTGCTAATGTGTCATTTCCAAATCACTGCCATGCTGGATATGATCACACGCGCTTCTACTGGCTGACTGATGTTGTTGAAATTTGGTTGACTGATGATATTATACCTCCCTTTGATTCGTGGGCTACACCAGCGCCATATCTTCTCGCTAAAAGCGTATCCACACCTGAACCAGTTATTCATATTCAAACTACTAGAGTTGTAACGTTTCCTAATGGCACAAATTTGACTTTGACAGAACCACCGCCAACTACCCCTAAAGTGTTCGAAGATTGTAAGCACATTATATACGGTTCTATTGATAACCAACATGGAACGTTTGAAACTCCAAAAGTAAATGGCAGCTATGATCTAAGATACCCACCTAGTGCGCGATGCTCATGGACGATTATTGTCCCCAAGCCTTACAACGTTTACATAAAATTTGATGACAAAAATTTCGAGATAGAACACAATAGAAAATGTCTTTACGACTACGTCTTAATAGAAGATGAAAATGGTAGAGAACTGGCAAGGTATTGTGGAAACAAATATACAAATCACTTGGTTCCAGTTCGATCAGGACATAAAATAACTGTGCGATTTTGGTCAGATAAATCTATCGAGTACACAGGCTTCAAAGGTGAATGGCATATTTTGCACCCTCGGACGTCGTTAGCATGTATAATATATAACCAATTGGCGTCATTGCCAAATAATTTAAAAGAACAATGGCAAGATAATCTTGAACTTGACGATCCTAAAGAATTTGTGCCTGTTTCTCGTCTGATGGCATGTTACCAATATCCACAATGCAATATTACTCGCCCTGGTCCGATTATTTATACATTTGAACATTTTCGTGAAGACCGTGAGCTTAAAAAGTGCATATGGTGGAATCTCGAAAAGACAGCCTCATCATATTCTGAGGCTGTGTGCAAAAAAGTAAAAACTAATAAAACACATACGAAATGCGAGTGCGGAACTTGGGGTATTGTTGGAGTTTTAGGTCGCACTGTAGTGGTCCGCAATCGAAAAGCATTTGGGTTATTTGAACTTGGTAAAAATTGCTTCTTCTCAGGATTGATGGTGACGTTAAGTTTAGTTTTTGGTTCTATATATCTATTTTTAAAAGACCAGTGGGGAGGAGCTGTAGTTGACGTGTTTAAGAGACGAGATTTTGATTCTGGACGTTTGATTCAACTGCACATTATGTTTAGTGCACTGCTTTCAGAAATACTTTTCATGGTCATCAACTTTAGTGTTACTGGTGAATCTGGAAAATGCCATGTTCTTGCTCTTATATTTTATTACTTCTTGCAAACAGTATTCTTTTGGCTGTTCATTTACACGATTTTCTTGCAAAGTCGAGTAAAAGAGGTTTTTGATACCTCAAAATATAATTCATACAAGATTTATTTGTTTGTTGGTTACCTTGTACCATTTCTAATCACTCTCACGGTCGCTGGACTAGATTTTAAGGCAGAAATTGATGAAACTCTGTGTTGGTATTTATTTGAAGTGACTAATGTTTGGGGATTTTCTAGTGTGATCATCACTCTTGGAGTATGTACCCTCATGTTGTTGGTGGATGTCATCTTAGAGGCAAAACACATAGAAAACGGAATCATTTTACAGGAGAAAGGTATAAAAACAATTTTTACAACCTTATTTGTACTTCTTACAGCCATATTTGGAACCCGTGCCATTCAAACTCGGACATACAGCTGGCAATATCTTTTCTCAATTTGCAATATGTTGCAAGGATTTTCTATCGTAATACTATATTGCATACTCAAGCGAGAAGATCCTATCATTAAATCTAATCAAATCGGTCCAAAACCTGCCGAAAAAGATGAAGCTGAGCTTGATGAACATGATGGTGATACTGAACACGATACAAAATTTTTAGATTTATCTCCTTGTGAATCAAGTGATAGTAGTGATGAAGAAGCAGTTAAAAAGGTAGTTTCTCTTGATGCAGAGACTATTGAGCCACGTAACAGGAGTGTAGTTGTTGTAGTTGAGTCTGAAGAGGAAGAACAAGAAGAAGAAATTGAGGAAGACACGGTTGATGAGCCCCTTGAAGGTAATTTCGATGATACGTCAAGTGATGATGATCAAGAGATCGACTTTAGACCTCAAGAAGGTGACGATTATCTGATAAGTTGAGGTAACTTTTAAGACAGATGTGTAATTATTTTTCACCGGATATTTGGAGTTTCAATGTACCAGCTAGAAAATCATATTTTTTTTGCTCAAGTTATTGATCATAAACTAGTAAGATATCTTAAAACCTTCCGAATATATAAAAAAATATTAATCTAACAACATAAAGAACTTATGATTAATGACAAGGTACGGACAAAACATGGACGTGAATTTTTTCCAGTAGAAAAATTGGTCTATCTTTTGTAATAGCACATGCATTTTAATACTTTTTTTCACTGTAAAAATATTTTTAATAATCGTTTTAATATTCTTATATCTGTGACAAATTGCTTTCGATATATGTTAACATTAATAGCTCGGTTCGGCTGCTTTTAATAAGCTAAAAACTTTTTCCGATCACTTACCTATAAATGATAAATTTATATGCATTTATTTTTGCGAGTAAAATTTTATTTGGATTTTCCGTAAATTTATCTTTGCGAACAAAGGAGTTTGAATAGATGTTTCTTTGCAAACGAAGTATTTTAGATGGATTTATCTTTAGAAATAAGCCATGTTTCGTGGATTTATCATGCCGATTGAAGTAAATTAAGAGAAACAAATAATCAAATGTAATAGCTGCTCTTCAAAAAAAAAAAAAAAAAAATCGGCATAAAGCGGAATATTTTTTAAACCAATTGTCAACTCTTTTCACGTCAAAAGCTGAAAAACTAAGAATAAAAAATCGGATGAAAAATAACCAAAAATATATTTTTTTAATCTTGTAAAAATTAATCTGAAAACTGGTGACTGGTTTCGGTGCTTCTCATCGAAACTATTAGCTTATATAATGCGATTTATTTTGCAATTTCCAATTACCCGGACATTCAAGGGCCTTATACTGTTCTAATCAAAATTTTCAAGTGAGAAGTTATGTGTTGACGAAAATATAATGGTTCCCTTCATATTAAGAACTTTCAAAAAATTTCAAAATTTTTTCTTTTTAACAAGTTAGATTTCATATCATAGTTAAACAAAGTAAACAAAAAAAAGTAAACAAAAATTGTCCATTTCATCGAGTAAAACCTTACAGCGATCATAAAGTTGCATAAACATGTGATCTTATTATTTGCAAAGGAAATAGGCCAACTGTGTTCGATTTCTTATGTAATTCAATACCAGGCTAATTTAATTTAATAAAAAATTTGAATATACAATTGTTTTAAAAACATTTTAAGAACAAATATAAAATGAAGGTGTAATTATAAAATAATTTATATTTGAATTTAAAACTTACCATGTTAACTTTCCATTTTCTTGGTTTGCTTGATATACCATTAATCAAGCATTTTCATTGGTCACCGCTATGGCAGCTGCCATCAAAAGAACAAAAAAACAACTTGACAAAACAATATCGATATTTTAAATATTTTCGTAACAATGATACCGTTTTTGATTGGTCGTTAAACAATGGGCAAATAGAACGATATAAAATAAGAAAATATTACATGCAAGAAGTTAAAATACGAATAGCGCCAAAAATTAAACAACATCTAGAAAGATGATAAGTTTCACTCAAATTAGAAAAACCAAACGAGGGTATGTTTTGTTGATTACTGGCTTAATATCAATTGATCACATCATATCCAAATCACTGCATTCTAAAATTTATATATCTATTTCACTTTGACCTGGTAAACTACAGAAATAAGTTTGTTAAACGAAAATAAATTCTTTATACTCTTACAGAAGATAAATTTTTGCAAAAGGCAACTCATGAATATTATTTACATCCAATATATTGAATTTGGCTGCATCGAGGAGTAAAATTCCCGTGCAATGAATATAGTACTACGGTCTGAGTTTAGTGCATACACCATTTCGTTTTGAGAGCGATTTTTCAAGAGATTTCTCTTTAATATAAGTTTACTCTTAAAGAAAACACTTTTGAATGAAAACTTCCTTGGTTTCTTCATTTAAATTATGTTTTTCAGGAGGAAATAATTCTTTTCAAAACATATATCAGGTCAAGTAAGTAATCTATTATTATCTCAACAAATAAACTTTTACCACAGCGTAAAAAAATGTGGTGTGGATAATTACATGTAATAAACGACTGAAAACAACCAAACTCTCCCAACTCTATTTTTATTTTAAGCCTATATTCTTTATAATTTATTCTCTCAGGATGTAGTACCAGGATCAAGCAACGAAATTTAAAACTCAACTGGTGTAATTAGAATACATACGACATTGAGATGAAATCTATCGATCATGGGGTGTGAGATATTTCTTAAGGTGAATGGTGGACTATCACAAGAAGTAAAATTGTGAGTGGGGGAATATAATCCCACGAGTCATAATTTTCGACTGTTACAGGGGGCATTTAGGTCTCTCAACAAGCAGTTTATGATCAAAATACAGATAACTAAATCTCTTTCTGTATTCTCTGTTCTAGTCCGAGTGATAATTTTGTGATGACATTGAATAGTCATATTTTCACCATTCGATCTTTTGACCCTGAACAAAAAATAATGTTTTAAATTTTTTTGAAAAACGATGTTGTAGTGTTACAGGAAGTTAAAATATGTAGAATCTAGGGGGAAACAGCTTTTAAAGAGCATCATAAATTTCAAGAAAAATCTAACATTTTTTATTATATTTCTTAGATATACGAAGATGCTATTAAAGTGAATAGGGTTTTATGTTTAAATTTGACAGGTATTTTTTTTATAAGCCGTTCAAAAATGTTCATTTATACCCTATGGGATACCAAAATATATGAAATTTTAATACAAGAAATCATTTATAAATCGTTGAAAAAATATCTAATAACCACATAAATCTTTCTCAAAACCTTTCGCAGAATCAGGCATCTACTTAGAAAAGAAACTTCAAGCCTTAAAAATAGATCCTATCCGGAAAATATTTTGGTATTGCTTAGAAAGAGACAAAATACATGTTCAGAAAGTTTCAAACAACAATGTTTAATTTTAATATTAACAATAACAGCCATGAGTATATCGTATAATAAAAATAATCCATTGTCCATGTTTCGTCCTCGCATTCGAAAATCTAAAGAAAAATGACTCAAATATTTTCTTTTAGAAAATGACTCAGATCATTTAAAAAAATGTTTTTTTCAAAGAATATTCCAACTTACCGTTTATTCCTGAAAGATATTAAATACGTTCCCATCACGTTCAATATCCTCAAGCAGATCATCGTCATCTATACTTGACACTTGATATTGAAAAATGAGTCCATATAATTATTGTATGAATATAGTTTGACACAACCTTGTTTTCAGCATAATGACAAATTCAACAATTCCAATTAGCTAATAACCAATCACATCAATTTATTAATAGCCAATCATATCAATTGCCTTTTAATTATTTTTACAAGCCTTGCTGTCGCATTTTGCAACTTATTTTAATCCATATCTTTTAGATATACATTGATATATTGTTCAACGATTTTCAGTTGTTTCTGATAAATTTCAAAGTTTTAGAAGGACTGACATTTTGATCCATCGATAATGGTGTTAATCTTCCTTTTTCTTCTTTTTATCCCCATTGCAATGGATCTGCCAAAGTTTCCATATTTTATACTGGTGAACTGTCAGATTCTGATTGATTTTCAGCAGTTACATCCCATTTTGCTGCCATTTCTATAAACTTACTGTACCTGTAAAGTGTTAGAACTTGCATGATGTGCTGTAGAATTTATAGATAAAAAATATTTAGAAGACACAAGTACTTTTATTTCTATTAATTAAAAACATTATACAGTATTAGTAGGTGCAAAAGTTATAATAACCAGAAAATTATCATATTCTACCATAAATTTGAATTAATAGTTTAATCCCAGCGATGCCAAATTCAAGTTGATCTGCTTTCGGGTCTTTGAGTACGTCCAACATCTGACAAACTTGCAAAGACATTTCAGTTTTATTAAGCGGCGAGGTTTTACTTTTCATGTGGATAGTGGACGCTGTGTTACAAACTGGCCATGAAAGGAATATGAGTAGGTATGATTTTAATACGCTTACTTTCTATTGAATTTTTTTTAAAAAATGCTACTGTCATTCTTTCAGAAGTGATTATAATATTAGCCATTATTTTGTAGCTCCTGTTCACAAACATCGCCAAAATTGGAACAACCATTACAACGAACTTCGTGTAGAAGAAATCCTCCAGGGTTGATGTAGGTTCTTTACTTGTCGTCAGCCTTACCATTCATATCTTTCACTGCACCGAATGGTATAATATCTATGGCTTTTGAATGATGATAAATCTCTGGGTGATTTTATGGTCCTTCAAATATTTGTTGGAGATATAATCAAGTGCTTTTACCTTTATGGAAATCTCGTGTGTTACGATTAGATGCATCTCTTATTTGTTCAGCTCAGATGAAAAACAAAATCATATCGGTATAATCCAATAACTGTACCCATAATCGTGCTGTTGGGTTCATTTTAGACATTTGCATTTTTCTTTACAAAAAAATTTCTTTATTTTTGCTACAGATTATTTTGCTTCATCTGGTATCTCTCAAGAAGAAAAAGCGAAGATCGAATCAGCGTATAATGTATATTACAACCTATGCTTATTCGATTTTTCTTTTTTTGACAGACTTAAAATTATCTCGCCAAGGAGAAGGTTGGATAATGCAGAACGGAGTAGAGCATATCTTCAGAAAGTCCTCGGTTATGTTTTTCCTGAAACCAAACATGGGTCTGTGCTTTTTGCGTAAATTTGACTCGAATTTTCTTCCAGATAAGATCTGTTCATCATGCATGCAATAGTGCCAATAAAATAAATTAGTGTATAAAAACCTCCTACGCAGCCTAAAATTTCGCGACCTTTGTCGGCAATTATACCTTATGTCTACGACAAAAAAATGGTTGATCGAATGTTACAAATGGGGTCTTTATATTCGACTGATCAGCTTGACATTTGATGAATAGTTACGTGGAATAAACCATGTGAGGTTTTTTGACTGTAAATCAATGGTTGGAGGCACAATTGCCTTTGATATGTTGTAGTGAAAATCACTCGATGAAACATTTGCTGCATAAGGCTAGACCAAAAAAGACGAGGCTTCAGCGTTAGTGAGAAGTGACAACTTGAATGCCAAAAAAGCTTCCAGACTTAAAATTCAAGATAGATCTTTTCTTCACTTTCAAAGTTGTTAATGATTTTATGTAGGAGCTTATTCAAATCTTTGGAACCATTATAATCAGTAATATCCACTCCTTTGTGTTTGGTGACTTCCGAAACCAAGCATCTATTTTGCAACCTCTTTGCACCTTTCAGTTACTCTACATTGCCTGACGGTGTCGCCGATGCTACCATACTTATGCCGAGGAAAGTTTCTTTTAAACTCAAAGTTTTCGGGTTGTGGTTCATACTTATAGGCACTACTTTAAACTAAACTATTTTTTGGCAAGGAGTAATTGAATCCGTATCACCTTTCGAAAGTAATTGACGATAGAGTCATACTTCAGCTTGCGCAATTGAAATGCCAAGACTTGATAAATACGTTAAATATCACCTGGAACCGATATTTTGGTTTAAAGTTGCGCCAAATGCAAATAGTAGTGGTGGTATGATCTTTTTTAGTCAACTTGGCGATGCAAGGGCAAGGAGTTCCTGTTTCAAATCTGATTTATTCAAACTTTTCAAAAGTCGTTTTAGAAGTAGTGATCTCCAGTTTGATACTTCGACTTCACTTGGGTCAAGGTAGAAATCCTTTTTGTATTCCTTTTCTCTCACTTTTTCAAGCACATCAATGGTCCATTGTTCTGTTGCATGTGCTCCAATACGTTGTTTTATATTTTATCAGCATATTTTCCCTCATCGCGCTAGTTCCTTCTATCCAACAATCTGTGGGTTTTCTCTTCTTTGAGAAGCATTATTCGTTGCATATGAAGAAATCACACTTCTAATCAAATTCGTTACCTCAACTTTGCTTAACTTGGACGTCTTTTGTTGGTAAAATTCTTTCTGAATTTGTTACGGATCTGAATAGTCGATTTCGAATAATTTTTTATCTCCTTTTTCAAATAACTAAAAGTTACATGGTATTGCTTATCTTTGCTGCATTTTAAAAGACTGTAGGATCCTTCTTTTTTTTTAACGCTTCCAAGTTTACTAAATCAAATAAAAAAAAATAACAACAAAGTGAAAACATAAAAAAAAAGATTTCACCCAAATACATCAAACACATCCCGATACACTAATGAAAAAAACAAAGAATAAAAAAAAAAATTAACAAAAAAATCCTAAATTCCTCGTGTCAATGAGCTTTCTCAACTATTCGTGTCAATGTTTTTACCAAAAAGCTCCTTCTTGATGGCCTTAAGCCGTTTCTTTCTGGCCTTGACACGCTGTGACACTTTTGTATTTTCAATGCTCTGGTGGCTCGTCTTTACAGTAAGCTTTCCAAAACAAAATCTATTTTCAATTCCAAATGGGGAAAGTACACTTGAAACCCCAAACTGCCCATCATTGAATTGAAAGATGTTAACACCTAACTCAATAACTGGTTTATGAACAGAAGTAAATGAAAATAACAGAATATTTGAATGATCTAGAATCATAAATTATAAATATTTAGAACTAAGAATAGCAAGAAAAAAAAATTAAATTTTCATCAACCAACTTCAAGCAGCTTCAAATCTTTTCTTTAGCTGCAGCACGCAAAACTCTGTAATACGGATGTACCTTGAGACAGCATTTACCCAAATGAGAAAACTGACATAAGGATGGTCTTTGAGTGGAGTTTTGTGAGTTGCCCCTATGCAATTATAGCATAAGAAAGGTGACTGTGAATAAAACTGAAATACAAAATTTACGACACTGAAGGTTAAGATAGGGTCTCGATTTGTAGAGAAAACCAATACCACATGCGAGTTTAGATTCAAAAGTTTTAATGCGATTTTTCCAATATAAGTTTTCATCAATTAATACACCCAGGAATTTAAGGCAGCAATCTCGTTCGATGGTTTTGTTATTTATCGATAGATTTGGAAATTTTAGAAGAAGGTTATCAGATTGGGTCGTCATGTGAAATAGTGTGTGTGAATTTAATTTTGTCAGTATTTAATGAAAGTTTGCTGGCTTTGAACCAGACGTTTAAATTTTCTAATTCTTGATTTATGAAGTGGAATAGGGTTTTGGGATTTTTTTCCTAAAGTGGAAGGTTTGTATCGTCAGCAAACGAAACTATTGATATAGTGCTGGAGGCTTTGTACATATCATTGATGTAAATTAAAATAAGTAGAGGACCCAGAATCGATCCTTGAGAAACACCGCATAAAATTTCTTTTGAGCCTGTAAAGTTTTTTTGAAAGCCACACTGTTTAATATAAAGCAGGCTGTTTGAAGTAATGTAAACGTAGAGTCTGTTGTATATGATGCATTCGAATATTTTTGATAAGATTTGAAGTAAAGAAATAGACCGATAGTTAGAAAGCAAAGCCGGGTCACCCTTTTTAAAGACAGGAATTATTTTTGCAGTTTTTAAGAGGTCAGGAAAGATTAATTTTTTTAAAGATAAATTTATGGTGTAAAACAAGAGCCTTCGTATACTAGATATAATATACAAGATAATGTTACTGTTTAATTCGTCATAACCTGCATCTTTACTAGTTTTAAGAGAAGAAATTGCGTCATTTAATTCTTGATGAGTTAACTCATTATCAGAGAAAACTGAACTAACTTGACCGTGAAGAAATTCTCTAAAATTGCTACTTACTGGAAGTATATTTGAGGCTAAGTTTGGAGCAACGTTGACAAAATATTTATTAAATTCACTACATATTTTTCCTTTATCATAGATAGATGATCCATTATTTTTTATTGAGATTGAAAGAGGATCATTAAGAAGTTTTTTACGGCCTGTTTTTTCTTTTATTTCTGTTATTTTTCTTAGAATCCGACATGTGTTTGTTTAATAGTTTTAAATAGTATATTGTTTTCGAATCTTTCAAGAATTTTTTTGGAAAATTTTTTTATAATTTCTGTAGTTGTTCTGATTGTTGGACGATCAGTGTTTCAGGAATTTATTATAAAGCTTTTGTTTTCTTTTTGAGGATTTTTTATGCATATTTTTTCATGCTTATGTTTTATATTTTAACTGTATTATATATTAATACACACACACATCACACACACACACACACACACACACACA